>JBBHKE010001093.1:167448-178766 GCA_037447655.1 Zygnema cylindricum | reverse complement strand
CGATTTCAAGCGACGTGGAAGTGTACAAGATTCGCTATGTTTTGTCCGTTTTCGTTAAATACGACAAATAGAAGTACACAGTTTGTTTTGTTTTGTCCGTTTCCATCCGGTACGGAAGTTTTTTTTGCAGGGGTCTCAAGGTTCCTATGCCATTTCACATCGAGCCGACAATAGACGCAAAGTCAAAACGCATCTTCTTCAACCGTGAAACGTCACAGGCTGGAGGGCGGTAGGTCTACAATGTCACGAAAAATCACGCGACGTCACAATCAGCTACGAAAAATGACGTGGGTCATCACAGATTGTAGACGTTGACAGCCGTCACGGGCATTGTCGACGTATACAATCGTCACGCCCTAAGTGACAATTTCGTTTGGTACACATAGGGACACCCGAAATCCGGGTCCGCCGGATCTGCGCTAAAAAACAAAAAAAAATCTCTAAGTTTGAAGTACATAGAGACGCACCCTTACTACAGTTCCGTGTCAGATTTGCGACGCTAATCATGATGTCACGTACTTCCACGATGCCAAAGAGTACAAATTACATGAATGTTGGATTATCTTTTTGTAAGATTCGCGAAATGAATAGTGTTAGTACCGTGTCAGATTTGCGACAGTAATCATAATGCCACGTACTTCCACGATACCAAAAGTACAAAGAACAATAATGTTGGAAAAAAAAGTACAAATTTTTCATTTTTTTTGGTTTTTTGTTTGACCGACCGTAACTGACCGTTTTTTTTTTCTTGGTGAGTCAACCGACCGTAACCGCCCGACTCCCAAAATTTGGCAACCGAATCCGTTCCGGATGCGGCGCGGGCGGTCGGTTAACGGTCGGTCACGGTTTAGGTTGACCGTTTGCGACCTCTGATGTACGGCGGTTCAGAACCGCCGGTACATAGATTATTTATATGAGTGATGGTCCAGTTTGGTTTCGTTTTGTATTATCTGAACGGTGACTATGATATTTAGTGCGCTGTACATGTCTAATGCATTTTAGTGCGTGTCACATTGTTTTGGCGGTTGAATGTTTTTATTAGGCCCACGTCCGCATTGGACTTCGGCGCCCTCGTCTGTTTTCATAGTGGAGTAAGTGATCATGAGTTGTCGGCGTAAAGAAGGTATATGAGTCAGTGTTTCAATCAGTTTGGTATGCTGTCCGGAGAGATGCATCATGGAGTATTTAGGAAGATATGCATCATGTGCTTGCAAAGAGACACGTTAAGAA
Organism: Zygnema cylindricum; assembly: GCA_037447655.1. NCBI lineage: Eukaryota > Viridiplantae > Streptophyta > Zygnematophyceae > Zygnematales > Zygnemataceae > Zygnema > Zygnema cylindricum. The sequence goes on along the minus strand of JBBHKE010001093.1, from coordinate 177,536 downwards.
ATGAGAGAGGGAGAGGTTGTATTGAAAAGCTTCGGCTTAGTATATTGATATTTGGCCGACATGTTTTTTGTGAGCTGTGAGTATGTTAGGTGTAAGAGTGTTTATTCAAAGCTTCCATTGTGAGATTTGAGTTTGTTATTTATGAGCATCTATCGGAGCACTTGATCGATTTTTAACAAGTGGTGTCGGAGCACTTTATCGATTCTTAACAGTATGTAAAACATACAATATGACCTTAAGACCCATATTTTATTGGTCGAAAATGAAAAAAAAATATTAACAGGGTTGAGTTGCACATCGATCGATAGAGAATTAAACTTCATGTCTCAATTTTGAAAAACATTCGGACCAAAAAAAAATTGTGAGTTTTGAGGTATTTTTTATTAAAACTGTCAGATTTTGGACAATCGGACAGTCGCTGATCAAAGTAGCGACGTAAGAAGATCACATGAAAAGCCCATAACACAACTTACGATTGGACTATTTGTCATATTTGCTTCTGCAGTTTTGAGCATCCGCGTGTTTTAGTTCGCTAAAAAAAATCATCCGTCGGCGTGCGCTGTACCATGATCATACGTCAGATTCGTACTTTCGTACAAGAGTGTGCATGACGCACACATATAGAGTATGCCTACTCTATGCGAGTTTAGTGCCAAGTTTTGTGCGCCTACCAAAAGCCTACCATAAAAATGCCTACTTTCTAACTACGGTGGAAACCCTAAGGAGGAGTAATTGAACGTATTAAAAGCTAAATTTATCGTATTTTATCGTTGATTTCTTGTGAATAATATGAACACTATTTATTTCTAATTATTTACAGAAACGACATTTTTTGGAATTGCACGTTTGTTTGACAAAATCGTCAAAAAAAACCTTAGAAACTTACATATAAAAAGGGGCGTGCACTACGTCTAAACGTTAAATAACGAGATTTTAAAGGACAAAACATCGTATAAACGTTTATACCCTTCCCAAGTTGTCTTCACTTACATTTTTCTATTTTTTTAAATTTGACCTCACGTAGAACATCCGGTAAAGATTAAAGATCAACATTCTATCTTTTCAATATTTTCTTCATTGTTTTCTCTTGTATTTCCTTCTTTTCTTCGGTATTTTTCTCTTTACTATCTTTCTTATGTTTTATGTAAAAATCTATCTAAGATTTCCCTTATCTCCGTACTATACCCTCTAGCTTGGATACCTGCAGGAAAAAACGAAAAAATGAGGATCAAAGTAGGAAAACGTTAGAACCACGTTTATTCGTCCATTTCACGTTTAAATACCAGACCTTCTAAACGCCGGAGCACAACAATTCCGACGACCACAAAAAACAAATATATGGAGAATCGACGAATAGAAAGCATAGATGTCTTATGCGCAAAAAACGCACGGAGTAAACCAAAGATTACTACGTACAGTGCGCATTAAACAATTTCAAACTTTTAAAATTCGTAGGTAAAATTCGTACTTTTTTAACAAGTACTATTAAAAATTTAAATATTCAATACCGTAAAAAAACTGATAATTGCAACGAACTAGCGGCGAGCGCCGTAATTTACGGCGTTTCCAACGGCGTCTTCCTTCTAAAGACGGAGTGGAGGACACATGAAAATACGCGCGCGCAAATGAACCCAAACGGCTCAAGGAAGCCGCCATTGGAGACGCCATAAATTCCGCGGCTCGTCGCTCAGATAAAAAAAATAAGCGTGCGAGACGCCATAAATTCCGCGGCTCGCCGCTCAGATAAAAATAAGCGCGCGCAAATGAAACAAAACTGAACAAGCGGTGAGCGTCGGAATTTACGGCGTCTGCAACGGTGGCTTCCTTCTGAAGACGGAGTGGAGGACATAAAAAACAAGCGCGCAGGACAGATAAAAAATACGCGCGCAAATGACGTAAATTTTTTTTCATGCCCGTACAATTTCCGTACAGTATGTGACGTACGAAACTTACGAATTTTACGAAACAAGCGAATACTACGTAGTTTTCGAAAAAAAGTCCAAATCCGTACGAATTGGACATCTATAGGAAAAACTACTGTACTGTACAGTAGCTTTTGCAGATCACACCCGCTACCCTAAAACCTCCTAACTCCCTACATCCCTCTTTCCCCTCCTCGCTCTCCCTTCCAGCCCACTCTCCCGCTTATCTCTCTCTCTCTCTCTCACTCTCTCACCCTCCTCCCCCCTCTACCACTGCCCTCTCACCTACCTACCTCTCTCCCATCCTCCCTCCCTCCCTCTCTCTCTCTTCCAATGCCTTCTATTCCTTAATTCCTCCTTATCATCTTCCCAAAATGTCGTTCCCTTCCTTATATTCTCTCCTCCTCCTTTGGAGCTGTCTTCTCTCCCTCTCCCTTTTACCCCAGGTTTTGTCTCTCAATCGGTCTAGCTTCGTTCCGTACGGTTCTGTGTACGGCGACGACACGCTCCCTAGGAATGACGACTCCTACAGCGACGAAGTACTGCTGCCGACGCCGATGTCGTACTATAATTACACGGCGACACGTGTCTTCGTAAACAACAACGGGGATCTCACGTTTGACCAGTGAGTATAAGGAAAACCTATATGGAGTACATATTGAAATTCATAAATAGAGAAATAAAAGTGTATATATATATGTATGTATGTATGTATGTATGTATGTATGTATGTATGTATGTATGTATGTATGTATGTATGTATGTATGTATGTATGTATGTATGTATGTATGTATGTATGTATGTATGTATGTATGTATGTATGTATGTATGTATGTATGTATGTATGTATGTATGTATGTATGTATGTATGTATGTATGTATGTATGTATGTATGTATGTATGTATGTATGTATGTATGTATGTATGTATGTATGTATGTATGTATGTATGTATGTATGTATGTATGTATGTATGTATGTATGTATGTATGTATGTATATTCATATTCTCCTTCTAACTATCAAACTTGCTTTTTTTTTCTCTATATCACTCTCATTATTTCTCCCGCATTCACATCCTATCACTTTTATTTTGTTATTCCTCTTTCTCCCTCTTTCTCTCTCTCCTTCCCTCTCCCCATCTGCTTATTACTTTTCTTATTCCCTCTTCCTTCTCTCTTTCATTTGTCCTCCCTCTTATCCATTCTATTTTAAGTTTTTTCTTATCAAGAACATCATATCTACCATTGTCAATGTGTTGTTTATGCTTAATAAGACTATTATATATACACATATATCCTTATATATATGTATATTCTTTGTTTTTTCCCTGCATTTATTTCTCCAATTTTCTCTTAATGTCAGCATTCTTCGTTTTTTTGCTCCATTTATTCCATAAAAGAAAACACATATAATGTATTTCATTTATTTCTCCACTTTTTTCTCTTAATGTCAACGAATTTGACCCTTTAAAACGAATTTCCCCGTTTTTTTTCTGTTTTTTTTCGTTTTTTTTGTTGTTGTTTTAGACAACTTTCCGCCTATGTTCCGTCGCCTTTTCCTCTCTCTAGTGGAATCCGAATTATTGCCCCATTTTGGTCTGACATTGGTGAGAAATTAATCTCCTTTTTTTTTCTTTTTTTCCAAAAAGGTTCAAAATAGAACAATGCCTCATTCTTCATAAATCGAGTGGACAACAATGTTTCTAGGCAAATGGTTTTTTTGTTGGCTTATGATTTAGTGTGTGTCACATTTTATATAAAAAATAAATAGTACAATGTTTACTTTTTTTTTTTTTTAAATGAAGATATAAATCGCTCTTAGGTTGGTTCACTACAACTTCCATTACATTAGAAAATAAATGATTTTTTGGGCCCTTTTTGTCGTTTGTTTCCGTATACAACTTTTGGATTTGTCTTTTTTGAGGTCACCAATTGTCACAACCAGGAGTCTTACCTCAAATAAAAAAACTAAATACCATCTTGCGATAAAAAATGGGTCATTGGATGACAAGATAAATAGGTCTAAGTGTTACAAAAACAACAACTTTTTTAGTGAGAGAGGTTGTACTAATGGAGAATGGTGTGACCAACAAAGGCACTACCTAGTTTTCCATTATATATATACATTATAGAGCTTATTTTCACAAGTCCTCTATATTATGAATAGTACTAACATTTTTTATAAAAAGGAATTGCTTCGTTTGAGTAACATGTTGTACTTTTGGTTTCAAATAAAGCTTATCATTCCTATCAAAGTTAAGAAATACATCAAACTTGCCTTAGTCAAACTAAATCCTGGTACCTCTCCTATATATTCTCCTATCCCTCCATTCCCCTCCCCTTCTTTGTCCTTCTCCCTTTGCCCCCACCTTATCTCTCCCTCTCTCCCTGTAGCTCTTACATCCTCTTACCTTTCACCTTCCCTCAATCCAAAATCACCGGCCTTCTCCTCTTATTAACCAAAGTTGACATCTTTGTTACTAGAGTCAAAACCAAAGAAAAATAAAAAAACAAAATAAATAAAATAAAAGACTTGTCATTTATCATGGCATAGCCAAGGCTATAATGAAGTTTATCCTAAGGTTCTGACTGATAAAGAAGCTGGATGGGGAATGTCTTCTTTTTTTTGTGTTCTTTTGTGTGTGTGTTTTTTTTTCCCCTAGATACAAGGCCTTCTGATGGAGGATTTGTCTATTTTAGGACTGTAAACAACAGCCTAAGGCCACAAGATTTGGCTCAAATGGCTGTTGAAATAAAACAAGTTTTTCCGGAGGCGAAATTTTTCGTCCCAGATGGAGGCTTTGTGGCCTCGTGGATCGATGTTGGGTACTACAGGTATGTGTGAAATTTACATGAATATATGGACATTTGCCGACTTTTTAATTTGATTACTAGACATTTGTATGTATTCATATTTTTTTGACATTTTTCGCATATTTGAGGACAATTGTGGTGTGTAAGACGACGATTTTGTACCTTTTGGGAATTGTTTTGGTCGAAGGGTTTATCTATTATTCATTGAATCTACGGTCATTTGCATTGGGTAATAAAAATATACAGGGAACATTAGGGACTAAATGTTAGATAGTGAAGACTAAAGATTGAATTGTGGGTTTTGAATGTTGGACATTGAATTCTTGGAATTGATAATGGGAAATTGAGTGTAAGGACTTGTATCTTTAATCCGAATACTGGGTAATGATTGTCAAACACTAATATTGATTTGACATTGAATGTAACATTCTAGATGTGAACACTAAATGTTAGAAGTTTCTTACATTTTAAATAAATAGGACTTTGAGCATTTGATATCCTGTGGAATTTTCATCGTAGGGCGTCTTGCGATGATTGTTGTAGAATATATATCTTACATTGAAAGATGGACATGTTGGTCATTTTATACCGGTGGCATTGAATTAAATAGCACCAAGGTGGCATTTAATGTTGATCATTGAGTACTAAGTAGTAAATTTTGAAAGTTGTGGATATTGAAAACTCTATTATACTCATTTGATGTGGAACTGATAGTTGAACCTTGGATTGTGGACATTGGATACTAGGAATGCTTTTGTTTTCTTGATAAAGCATTTATATTTGACAGTAAATGTTGAATATTGATTGTTTCTACTTTGTATGTGTAAAGTTAAAGTCTGGGCACTGATTGCTTGAAAATGATTATTTTTTTTAAATGCTTCAAACTAATGGCTGGACATTTTTGAGAATTTGGTGTTTGGAGATGCTACTAACCACATTTAGTGTAGTTAATGCTATCAAGTTGAAATTTACTGAATATTCTAATCAACACCAATGCTAAAAATTTTCCTTTGTACTCAGATGTCTTTAAGTCATCCATAAAATGTCTTAAACAGGAATAGTTTACAAATGGTACCGGTGATGCTGATGATAAGTGTCCCAAAAAGTAAATAAATAAATTGATAAGTTTGTTTTTATTTGATTTGGATAGAACATTATAAGCAAAAATTCTAGCACAAGTTGGTCAAAAAAATTGGCCAACTTGGATTCACTCTCCACCAATTCTTTAGTAGATAATTTTTTTTACTCATATGGTGTTATTTGTCTGCCTCAATAAAATTGCTGACCTCTCTAATCTCCCATTCTGCATGTCATGTTAGGGTAATTTAAATACAAATTCGAAGTTATTCCCTTTTAAAAAAAATGTTATATAATTATTATTATTATGGTTGTTGTTATTGTGATGTAGTTGATTCATTAACATTATACTAATATGCTCACCCTCTGACCCAAAATCATGCGGTACACCGCCAATCGTTATTAGCGTGTAAGTTTTTTTAGCGTATAAAAATAATTACAGTGGTGTACGTTATTTAAGAATTTGAAAATTTTGGAAAAAATCATACATTCTAATTGTTTGATTATGGTAATGTGGATCTTTGAAAAAAAAAATGTCGGTCGCAAACATGCTTACACTAATATAGGTCTCCGTACAAAATCTGACAAATCTTACACAAATCGTACATCCACACGGTCGAAACGCGGCTGTCGGACGAATATGTGCGAGCGGGATTTTTTACGACCTAGTTTTTTTTCCTTTTTAGAACGCACATTCTCATGCGTCTGTGGTTACTAAATCTAATTTATTGTACTTTTTAACTTAAAAAAGGTACATTTATGTACGGTCTGACATTGACCGTACACCACTCTATTTAGGAGACAACGTACTGAAAATAACCCTAAATAGAATAAAGAAAAAAATAGAATGAACTACGCTAATGGAGAATAAAAAACAAAAAAAGCGGGACGGAATTAGTGTACACAACGCTAATAACGATTGGCGGTGTAGTGTTTGTAACAAAAATCAAATGAGCAAACAAAAAGTTGCAACATCACCCACTCTAAATATGTGTTATTGGGTTTCTTAGGGGAAACCATAGCTAAAATGTGGATTAAACCATTTACTTGTTTTTCCATGGCCATACACGCTTCACGGGATTTCGTCCATAGTTTTCATCAACCTTGTATTACCTTTTCTTTTTGCAGTTATGGAACCGATAAGGTGAATACTTTTCAAACATGGTTGGTTTGGAGTTCCGTTGGTCGTTCTCCTGTTTCCTATTCGTGCACTTTGTACCCGGAGGATGGCTTGCAATGGCTTTATCCACGAAGTAAGTAGACGGATGCATAAGGAAACTTGTTATTGTAATAATAATAATTATTATAATAATGATAATAATATTAATATAAAAAGAATGGGAGTTGATAAACTTGTGAAAGCGTATGTGCGGTTTTTTTTTTTTCATTTCACGCTTCTTTCATACGAACAAAATGATAAAATGGAATAAATAAATGCAATTTTGCGTGAGGTATTAAGAAATGAAAGTATAATCAAGTGTATACTTTTAGGTTTTTAACGATATTCATATTAAGGATTTAAAATCATTATCGAGATTACGATGTGATAGGGTTGTTTAAAAACTCTTACTCTTAGAATACACACAAATCGCAACATAACCAAAGATTTTTTTCCTTACAACAATCCCTTACCCACTCAAACTAACAATTTCTCAACGTTTCCCACAAGATTTGTGCAATTAGAAAAATCTTTAACTACCAGTATCGTACAACGGTATTGTATTGTACGTATTGTACAACAATTAGGGTAGACTAGTGTGTGCAAACAACTCCTAGTGTTTCATGCAAAATGCTTTACAAAGTTTCATTTCAAATGAAACTCTAGAGCATGCATAAACAATACTTTACATAAGAAGCAAGTGTAACCAACATGTAACCACAGCATAACACTTAGTATAACCTCACACTTTTATTTAAAATAACAAGGGTTATAATGACTACGTCCCCCACTTAAGCACCTCACACACACTCGAAAACTCTAATGCACTACATCTTAGGTCCCTATTTTTTCATAATTCACTGATAATTTTACTAACAAAGATCATATTTTTATGTACATTTTTGAATCTATGCGTACGTGCATCGCAGTCGTCAATTTATGTCCATCCGACGGTTTTTGCGTCAGTTCAATATTGAGGCTCATCTGGTACTAAATGAATTTTGCGTCTGTAAATTAAACTTCACCGTCGTCTCCATGTAAATCCGTCAGTGCTGTTGATACGTTTTCATCATTGTAGGGTACTCATTTGAAAGTACGCGTACGGTCATTTTGGCGCGATACTCCTACGCCACTTTATTGTTCCACAGTTCCAGTCTTTGTGATCGGGTCGCTTTTTGAAAATCTATCCTCCAATTATTTTTGTGTCGGCGGTGGGATCCTTGATCATAATTGTCGCCGTTACTTATCTGTCCACTTGCTAATAAATGTTTGTTCGTACTGGCGCAAAATTAACTGCGTGATACTCCTCGATTAAAATGCGCCACGTGTCCATGTCCGTCCAAAGCGATCCTCCAAAAATTGTACGTGACAAATTACGTAAACCGTTCGTCGAGCGAATCTTTTCCGTACATGTATGAACAAATACACTGTATGTTTTCTCCCGCGATTTACGTAAATCCATTCGAATCTCCACACTTTGGTGATTTTGTACGCACGAAAACAAGCGTGTGCACGAAAATAAATCTTCAAATACAACAATGACATCAAAGGCGGCCGTCGATTGAGGGCCGTTACCGAATTTTTAGACTTAACATAATATTCGTCATTTATTTTGTATTACTCCGTATACCTTTGTCAGTTAACCTTTTGTTTTTGGTTTTTTTAAGGGAATATGATTATTGATTACATGACCGTCATTATTCCTATGTAGTGCGTATTTTTTAATTTACCCTGATTGCGCGAGAAAGTTTAGCGATTCGTCGATATTCAACGTATCGCATGGGCGCTAAAGCTTTAACTCAGACCTATCCCGTCACATACACCGTGTATCGCTATTAGCGTTAATGTTTTTTCGCCACTTAAAACATCTTATCTCCGCACACACTTGTCGGATTTAGGATCTGACGGTTGCGATTGAAAGGCAAAATTATGACCTTACGATTGGCGGTCTCCATTTCAAAATCGGACAAGTGTGTGCGTAAAAAAGATGTTTTTAGTGGCTAAAAAGCTATTCACACAAATAGCGATACACGGTGTAGTGTTAGCCGTACATTAGCTCTAACACATACAACAAAAATTGGTGCACTACACCGTGAATCGTTATTAGCATATTGAACGCTAATTCGAGTACCTTTTTTTTTCAAATTCTCAAATAGAATTATCCATGCTATTTAAAAAAAAACCCTAATTACTAATTAGAGTAAACGATTTCTTTGAAAATTTTCAAATTCCCAATTAGCGTTAATAACGGTAATTATTCCTATACGCTAAAAAAAGTTCTACTCTAAAAACGATTCAGGGTGTAGTGTGGAGTCCATAGTAAACAACTTTTAGTGTGGAAAACACGGGTGGAGTCCAAAGTGGACAATTTTCCACATAAACGGTCTAAGCAATCAATTTCTTTAAAGGAAAAAGGTTAATTTCAAGATGATTCCACAAATATTAGACATAAGGCTCTTAATTTTTTTCTCGTAGCTTATGCTTTTGCTTGCTCATGTGTGTTTTCTTCCTCTAATCTTTCTAGTAAAGGATTTCTCAATAGTTTTCCCACGCTCCTTTCAATGGTTGTCATTCATGACTTTTTCCGGAAAATTCCAAACTATTGGATATAAATCTTTTATAAATAATTTTAATCAACACCTTAAATTTTTTATGGTTTCTTGCAAAAACCCACCGCGTCATACGTTTGTGGGTCAAACTCAGCCAACTATATCAAATATTTGAGAGATAAAAACAATCATGATTTATAAGGCACTTAATTAAAGTGGGTCTATAAAATTCTAACTGGTTTTCGTAATGGACGCACTTTTCCTTATATGGTATTAAATCAGAAGGCGCCCGAAGAAAACAGTTTATTAATAGCCCACAACACGCTGTTTGTTTGAATGTTCAGAAATCCGAAATACAAAATCTTTTACTTTAAGGGTCGGTTTAAGGTCATTTGAATAAATCTCTTTAGATATTAGTTTTGCCAGATTCAATAAAACCTCTTAAAATATCTGGGTGAAATTAATTCACGGAATATTTAGTACTAACAAAAATAGAGAGTTTATAAACTATATCAACCGACTCAAACTGGGTGTTTGCATACTGCGCCACCCAAAAACGTTCTTTG
>JBBHKE010001093.1:101562-167438 GCA_037447655.1 Zygnema cylindricum | reverse complement strand
CCCTCCCCCTCTCCCTTTCCCTCTCTTTATGTCTCTCTCTCGCTCACACATGCGTTCAGAATCCCTCCTTTCCCCGCTCTCTTTTTTATCTTCTTTCTCCCTCTCTCCTCTTGTGCTCCAACATGTTTCCACTTCCTCGCAGCACCAGTGTAGGGCGAGTGATTTGAACCAGTTCACCTCTCACCTCCCACTGCTTTTCTCGCTCCTCCTCTCTCTCCTTTCGTTTCACTACCTTTTAGTTTTTCTGTCAACATCTCTCAAGAGGATCTGATCTGATTCGCATATCTTTATTTTCTTCCCTTCTCACCCAAATCCTCAGCTTCTCTCCTTCTCATTTTCTTCTTGTCCGTTGTGATCTTCTGAATCTCACAATTACCCTTATGAAACTTTTAATCTCTCTCCCTTGTTTCCACCCTCTTTCTCTCCCGCTCTCCGTTTTTTTCCTTCTTCCTCTCACCCTCCCAGCTCCACTGCAGCTCACATTATTGATCAATTTTTTTATAGAGTGGTTGATTTTCTCTCTCTCTTTTTACGTATCTCCTTTCCCACTCCCCCTTGTCCCTTCCACTTAATTTTCCCTCCTCGCCTAATGTATACCTCACTCTTGTACCTGCTGATTCGCCCTTTTGAATTCCTCCCGGCCTTCCTTTGCCTCTCTTTCAAACAAAGAAAGCTACAACTACATTCATAAGAAAAAATGTGTGGTGATTCGAAGTAATATGAGAGAGAAAAATTAGGACATATGAAGGCGCAATAAACTCTTATCAGATCATTTGAACAGGTGAGGGATAACGGAATAGATCTTAAATGCGAGGGAGAGAAAGAGAGAGAGAGAGAGAGAGAGATTTGAGTTGGATATGGAGAAGGGCATGAAGAGTTTGAGAATAAGAGTGAGAATAGATTAGTAGGTTAAAGGACTCGGAAAAGGTCGAAAAGAAACAATGACTTGGGTAAGACAAGGTAAGTTTCAGTTTCACAAACATTTTTATGATTGATGATAAGGTGTAGATTGGATCTAATTCAAGGCAACATTGGATTAGGAAAGACTAATAATAAGGTGCAGATGGAACCTAAGTCAAAGCAACGTGGGATTAAGAGTAGGGTCAGATGTTGATCAGTGGATAAAAAGGAATTGGTGAAACTTAGACTAGGAAAGCCAAAGAATTCGAAAAGACTTAGAAGTGTACGGGTTAAGGGAGCTCAAAAGGAAAAGTGGAGGGAGAGAGAGAGAGAGAGAGAGAGAGAGAGAGAGAGAGAGAGAGAGAGAGAGAGAGAGAGATAGAGAGAAGTGAGAGAGATGGAGTAGATTGAAAGGGAGAGAAAAGAGGAGGAGAGGAAGGGAGTGACTTTTATGAGTGTTTTTGTGAAGACGGAGAGGGAAACGCTTGAGTGAAAAGAGTGAGGAAGATTTTTCTACGAAATTTGACCAGAACCACAGTTAACAACTACGAAATCAAAAAGGTAGACCCACATTCTCCACTGACCTGTCTTTACACTTCATTCAGTCCTAGTTCCTCTTTACATTCTCCCTCTCTCTTTCCCCTCTACTTCCCAATTGTCTTACATTGCATCCTTTCTCCTAGCTCTTCACCGACAATTTGCCCAATTACACTAGAAAGCGTAAATTACTATAGGAGATTCCTTGAATTAATCCAATCATCGTTCAATTTCCCACGTATTTCAATTCCCATGTTCCCTAACATCCCACCTTGGGTACGGACTACCCTTCACCGCCTTTTGTCCGTACTTCCGCCAACGGAATCCGTCGTCCACAACGTCCTGGTCCGTCTCCGACACCACCGTGTTCCGTTGGGGCCTGGGCTTCCTCGGTTTTGGCTTCTTCCTGCATTCAAAGTGTGCATTCAATGGAATTAAGATAAATGCCACGTGGCAAATTCGCAGTCACTTTCCTTCCATTTCCCCTCTATATCTCCATCTTCCCTCCCAGTCTCCAGTCTTTTCCCCTCCCCCTTCAATTTCTACCTCCCTTCCCTTTCCCCAAGTGCCCCATTCCGCTCTCCCTCGCATTTCGCTCCTTCCTTCCCTCCCTCCCTCCTTCCCTCCCTCCCTCTTGTCAGCCAACAGATAAGCCACCTCTACTCTCTCTCCACTCCCTCCCTCCAATGAGCTAAAATGCCGTCGCCACTCACCCAGTCGTCCTTTCCCCCTCTCCTCCCTGTCCCCCTCCCTCCATCCTCATTGGCTCCTCTCTACTCGTGGAAGGTTCCATGGCCTCCATCAGTTCCGTCCTCTCTCTCCCCACCCCTCCCTGCTCCAACCCTCCCATCTCCGATCCCCCAGCACCCATTTCTCCCAGACCCGCCCTCTCTTCCCCTCCCTCTTCCTGTCGCGTAGCTCCATAATTTGGCGCGTTCTGGTACGCCATCCGTACAGCTGTGGCCGCCACTCCCCGTACTTCATGGACATTCAGTGGGCGGGAGGCGTACGGAAGGACGTTGTCGCGTAGCGAACTCATGACTAGGTCGTCTTCGTCCACTCCCAGTCTGAGGGGAAGATCGGGTCTGGTGGGAGGTCGTGCCGACGTATCGGGCGTATCGGTAGGACATGCCGATACGCCGATACTTTGGGAGCTGGACGAGCGCCAGGCAGAGACGCGGATGACTGGACGGACGGCGGAAATTCCGGTTGGGAAAGGTACGGCCGATTGTACGTACGGAGTTAATTCGTCGCCTAGCGGGGGCGGTTCCCTTAGAGGATCGAATTCTTCTTCCGTATCGGATCCAGGATGCGCCATGTGGAGCTTTGGTGCCACGTGGAGAAGGTGAAAGGAGGGAGAGGGAGAGGGAGAGAGAGAGAGAGAGAGAGAAAAGAGCCGTGGGAGGTAAAGGGAGAGGGAGAAAGAAGCGAACAGTATTGTCGGGCGTCGTTTTTTGGGGGAAGAGAGTCGAGGCGCTGAAGTTCCGGGCGGTTCCCGCACGTGCAAATCTGGGCCCACTTGTGCTCCGGGAACCGCGGGCGTCACGACGCGTAGGTGTCAGAGGATGCGTATCGGACGTCAGTTAGCGCGCGGAATTGGGAGGCCGGGCGGGTGTCCAGGTGGATCCGTACAGTGAGATAGAGCAGCGTGGGGCGGAGGAGCTAGGCCAGGACAAGATTTGCCGTATTGGCATCTGTCGTACGGCTGACTCGCATGATTTTGGCACGGAGTGAAGTCCGTATCTTCGCGGCGATAATATCTAGAAGCGCCAGAAAGGAAGTCGTTGTGCACGTCGCCGGCAAATATCATTGACCGGACGGAGGGCAAGCCGAGCGTGTAGATAGGCGGGCGTAAGCTGTCTGTCTGGGATTGTAACCGTTTGTTTTTTTACGGACGCGACGACCATAGGGTGTAATCGACTGTTCGGGCAGGAAATAAAAATATTCTACTCTGAGACTATGGGATGTACTGTACAGTACTGTACTGTAATGTACTGTACTGTACACCGCGCATCGTTATTAGTGTCAACGACACTAAATTGGGTTCTTAAAATTTTGATTTTTTTCCCAAAATAGTATACGTGATTTTAATTTTTCCTTGACTATAATTGAGGTTCCGTACAAAATAGCGTCAATACCGAAAGTACAACAATGTATAATTAGTATGGTGTACGGATAATGTCAGACGGTACATATTTGCAAATTCCCAATTAGCGTTAACCACGCTAGTTATTCGTATACGCTAAAGAAACTTCTACGCTAATAGCGATTGGCGGTGTACTGTACAGTAATGTAGCGTGGTTGAGGCTTATTGTGAATTTATGACAAATCGACTAACGCGATCAGAGACCAATGTTTCATATTTTCTCGGGCAGTTTGTGAAATTTAGAATTAAAAATTGTAAAATTCGTACATTGGTACAAGGGCTTTACGTTATGTGTACTTGACGAGTGAGCAGAACCGCACGACGATTTACTTAGGCGCACGGAAATCGGATTGTTCTGGTACGGTAAATCGGTTTTCACAGAGGATAGCACTAAAAAAAGCACGTCACAAAAAGTAAGCATGATATCCAAGCCCTTGACTCTGAATAAGTTCAATAATTGTCTTCGAGCTCGCTACTTAATGGACTTTTTTGCGTAACATTATAAATTGAAGAACTGGTTTCAAATTTTCAATCGATGTTTTCCAAGCGATTGAGCTGGCGTGTAACAGGGTGTCATAATAAATGTAGACTGTTACTCCAGGCTCATATCGTTCTTTACACGTGGAGTACCATTTCGTGTAGATGAACTTTCCCCAGTTTCTGTCGCTCTTGAGAAGATTTGATTTCCAAAAAGTCGATGGTTAAACCATCTGGGTACAGATGAAAATCTCCATTGACTTCGAAACATAACAAACGCAAAGCGAAACTAACAATTTGAAACTGACAGCTACAAAAAAAAGTACAAAACTGCACCATGAATCGCTATTAGTGTGAAAAACAATATATAGGCGCCCCTAAATTATGACACCTCAACCTTTAATACATAGATGTCTCATTCGTACGGATTTTGACATTTTTACGAAATTTCGTTTTTTTTTTTTGATTTTGAATCTTTCGTTAAATGCGTATACTTTTCGTACGGTTTAAACGTACGGATGAACCGTACATTTTTAATGTACGGAAATTTAAAAAAAAGATACTATTCATTTGCGCGCGCGAAGTTTGAAAGAAATTTGTACGTTACGGTTATTATGTACAGAAATTTCGCGCGCAGTTTGAAAAAAATTTGTACGACACAGTTATAATATACGAAAATTTTTCAGTGTTTTGAAAAAAAATTGTCCAGTTCATCTAAGCTGACATTGAATCCGCCATTGAAAGCTTCATTGAAGCCGTACTTCAAGCAAGCTTCCACGTACTTCTTCAGAAGTAGCTATGCCTAGGCCTCGAGGATCAGAGTGAGACCATGTTAAGGCTCCGAAGGGTGGCCAGCTTGGGGACAACAAATTGTGCATTTGCATTTACTGTAACTTCAATTATAATGGACAAGCCACTCGGATTAGAAACCACCTTCGTGGAAATGTGAAGAGTGGAGGCATTAGGACCTGCAATTTATGTCCAAATGAGGTTAAGGCAGAGCTACGTGCTGTGGAAACAGACAAGGCTTCTCAAGGTTCTAAAAAACGTATTATATCCGTTTTAGATCAACTTACTGCAAGTAGAAGTCTTACAGGGTCTTTAGATAAGGTACAAGGAGTACAAATGAAAATAAGAAGTTGTTTTAATAATTATAATCAAAAGGAGGTAGATGCAACATGGGCTAAAGCTTTTTTTGCCAATGGCTTGCCATTCACTCTATTGGATGACCCCTATTTCAAGGCAGCAGTGAAGCAAACTGGGGAGATAGGGGAGTCTTATAAGTTACCGCACCGAAATGCCATGAGAACGAGACTTTTGGCTGAGAACAAGGCAACGATCACTAATGATTTGGAGAGTTACATGGAGACATTGAAAGTCACAGGAGCATCTGTCACATCAGACGGTTGGACAGCTATTGACCAAACACCTCTTCTTAACATTTTAGCTGTCACCCCAAAAGGTGACATGTTTCTCATGGCCGAAGATACTAGTAGGCACTACAAGGATGCCGAATACGTTTGTGGAGTGTTGGAGAAGGGAGTACTTGCGGTGGGAGTGGAGCACGTAGTGCAAATTGTTACAGATTTTGCTCCTGTGAACAAGGCAGCTGCCTTGTTGCTCATGAGGAAGTACCCAACCCTCACGTGGACGCCATGCTCTACCCACATCTTAGACTTGATGTTGGAGGATTGGGGGAAGCTTGCTTTTATTTCAACACCTGTCCGAGAGGCAAAGGAGGTGTTGAAATTTGTCACAAACCATAACATGAGTGCAGCCATCTTCAACAACATCTCTACACTTAGGCTTTTGAAACCTGGAGAGACCCGGTTTGCTACAAATTTTATCATGCTCCAGAGGTTTTTAGAGGTCAAGGACAACCTCGAGCGCTTAATGTTTGATGATGGCTATAAGCAGTGGATTGGCAAGGCTGCTTACAAGTCCGAGGGGGCCAAAATAAAAGGCCACATTTTGAGCTCAGAGTTTTGGATGAGAGTGGGGGAGGCTGTGACAGTTTCAGAGCATGTGGTACGATTGATGTGGGAGTGTGACAAAGGGGCACCAAATGTGGGGAAGGTTTATCATGGGTTCTACATGATCTGTCAATTCTTGCATAATATATCCAACAATGGAAGAGTGGGAAATTACGAAGGAATGCAGATCTTGGAGGAGTTGAAGAAATCTTGGTTGGCCAGATGGGAGATGGCATATAGCCCCATGTATGCAGCCGGCTTCGTACTCGATCCCGAGTACCAAAGTGTTGCCTATGGGCAACATTCAAATTTGAAAGTCATGGAAGGATTCCAGAAAATGCTTGAGAGGATGTTACCAAATGTGGATGATCAAGCTGAAGCATACATTGAGTTGACTAAGTATAGGGGCTCTGAGGGAATTTTTGGGAGGGAGGTAACAAAAACTTGTGCGAAGAAGATGCCAGGGTGGAAGTGGTGGCAACAGTTTGGGGCTGTCACCCCTATTTTACAGAAGGTGGCAATTAGGGTCCTTGCTCAATGCTCGGTTGCTAGCTCATGCGAGAGGAATTGGTCAACTTATGACCGTATTCACTCTAAAAAAAGGAACAGGCTGACAGCTAAAAGGGCCAATGACTTAGTGTGGGTCTTTAGTACTCTCAGATTAGCACATCAAACTAGGGATGTCAGCTATGAGGAGTCTATGATAGCATGGGAGGAAGAGGAAGGGGAGATAGTGGAAGAGGATGATGACGAAGACATGGATGAACAAGATCTAGAGTGATAGAGGAAATAACCCTATTCGAGGTTGTCAATTAGTTACTTTCTAGGAGTAAACTAAGTTGTTTTCCTCCCATGATTACAAAAATGGCTTTTTTTTTCTTCAATCGTGGATGTGTCATTATTTGATGTTCATATACAAAAATGGATTTTTTTTTTCAATTATGATTTTGTCATTATTAAATGTTGACATATAGAAATGGATTTTTTCTTTTCAATTGTGATTTTGACATTATTCAATTTTGACATTCAAAAGTGGTTATTTTTTCTTCAATTATAAATTTTTGAATGTTAACATGTTGCAATAGGGACAAAAGACGCCGGTGCTGACAGGGCTTTCGCTGCCTCGGCGCTGGCGACGAGTTCAGCGCCGAGGCACCAGACAGTCGCATCGCTGGTTGCCGGTTCAGAGTCTAGCGACAGTCTGATCGCTGGCGACGAGACAGTTTGATCGCTAGCGACGAGACAGTCTGATCGCTAGCGACGAGACAGTCTGATCGCTAGCGATGAGACAGTCTGATCGCTGGTTGCCGGTTCAGAGTCCAGCGAAGAGACAATGTCGTCGCTGGTTTTCGTTTAAAACTCTGAAATTTTGATTTTGTCATCGTATTTTTAGTCATTTATTAATTTTTTTAATATTTTTTGATTTTTATTTTTTTGTATAAAGTCAACGAAAGTCAACGCATTTTAAAAATATTTGATTTTGTTTCATGCGCATATTAGTTATTTTTTTGGCGTTTCATGCGTGCGTTTTATGCGCATGAGACATCTATGCTTTAATACAAATAATAATATTGCTTTATCTTTAACGCTAACATAGGCTCAACTTATTAGTGTTATTACTAGTGTTGGGTATCGAGGACCAATTGCCGATATTCGATATGTACCGAATTTTAGGTACCCGATAATCGATATATCGCCTCGATATATCGATTATCGAAATATCGCGATATTTAACCGAAAAATCGCCGATATATCGCATCGTAAATATATCGAGGCATTTAAAAAAAAAAAAAAAAAAAAATCACATGTCTCCAAAGTCACGAGCCTTCGGACAAGATGACTGTAAAATCTTTGACGAAAAGACATACGGTTTTTTCCTGAAAGTCAACAGAGCGAAGGAGATCTTTGAGGTACATTGACGCGGTACACTTGCGAAGACACGTACGTAATAAGAAAGTACGAATTTCCATACGAAAATGGTCGGTTCTCAAATTTTTGACGATTTTAGAGATTTGATCGTCAACTTCCAAGGACCACTCAAATAAAAACACGTATGTAAAAACCTGTTTACAGAAGATACGCGATGTTAACCGAGGCCTCTGTAATACAGAAATCTTGATGTCCGTACTAATACAGATACCTCCTCATGTAACCATACCCCAAATGAGTAATCATATGAATTATAGAATTTGTACTTTTTTGTCGGTTACATTTTGCGGCATCTACCTTTAAGTCACGGAACGAAAATCGCGTCGTACGTGGCGTATCAGACAATTTGTTTTTTTCGCTAAAATAACATATTATATTAAAAAATAAAATATTAAATTTAAAAAAATACTATATATCGCGATATATATCGCGATGGTTTATGTTGGTCTCGGTACGATATATCGAGGAGTCTGCTCGATCGATATTCGATATATCGAATATCGAATTATCGCGATATGAATTTACCCGATACCCAACACTAGTTATTACATTTATTCAAAAAGTTTTAAAGAGTGAAATGTATCAAATGTGACATTAAGTACACACAATGCTCTAAATTATGTACTAAAGTATACAAGGAGTGTCAGATAAAGTAGTCAACTCGAGAAAATGAATGGCATAGACACTAAAAATATTACTCACAATATATTTAAAATAGTGAACAAGAGAGAAAATTGCTCAAATTTGTTCTTGCATGTTTAAAAGTTGACTATGTGAAAACCAAACTCTAACGGCTACATTACAATAATGTGTAGAAACATTAATGTCATGGTGTCAGCTAGTGTTCGTTTCGTTGGTTTTATATCAATAAGCCAAAAAAGAGTTCAAAACAAAAAAAACCCCTACACAGATTATTTATTGTACTCTAACAATGATTTACGGAAAATAAAAGCACAAGCCACTACACTATATCTCAAAAACAAAAGAAAATGTTGGCTATCATGCTTTTTAGATAACCTACGAAACATTGAAATTTAAATTCGTTTAACCCGACCATAAGAAACCACATAACCCCATTATTTCAGGTCATGAGAGGGGACATTGCAAGTCCAATCTGTGTCGAGCAATAAGTGGCGCAAAGGGTCCTTTTGCAATGGAAGCACCTATCGAATTCAAACGTAATGTAAAGTTACATAATATAGCTAATGCATGGCATTAGCAAAACATAAATGAGGTGCGCATTTTACAAACTAGCGAAGCTAATGTTCGATTATACAAAGGAAGCACTCGCCATTAATTTGTATTTGTTCATTTTTACTTGCACGTTTATATCCACTGTCATTTATTTAAAGAGAACGCAAATCGTGCATCGTTTTTACCGTCAACAACACTAATAGTGACCTTCGAACAAAAATTGCCACTAAATAGCCTCTCTCTATCTACCCAAAATAGTTATCCACCCATGTTTTATCGAGTCATGCTACACTACCAATCGTTACTAGGGTTAAAATAACATTAATTCGATCACCACTTCTTTTGGTTGAAAAATCGCAAACTAACCTTTACAACACTATTCGAGGGAGTCACCCAAAATTTGTCACATTGCTCTAAACAAAATAATTGCTATATACTTTAATTATGCATTAAATCTTCAATACTATCAGCGATGCGTAATATAATGCAATTGTTATCGCGGACGGGCATTGGTCTTTAGACGCTATGTAATTTAATGACATTGTAACTGCCATTTGATTTGCGACGTTGGAGACATTTGTTTCTTATGACATTGTTTACATCGTGTGTAGTCGTATCTCTATCGATGTCACTGGTTTTGGAAATTTTCTCCAAAGCTTCCCAATTCGGGTTTTTACGATTTTTCACCAAAAAATAATGAAAAAATATTGTTTTTTTTTTTAATCTTTCGTTCAATGTCAAAATGATTGTGATTTTTTTAAGATTAGAGAGTGGGAAGAGGTAGTGGGAAAAGGGGGGGGAGAGGCGATAAAGGCACACGTTTTTCCAAATCGATGAATGAAAGGGAGGTTCGCAACCTTTACAACATTTCTTTTGCGGAGATGTTTGGTAAAGGCGACAAAAAACATTAGCGTGGGCAATCCCATGTGCGCAAATGTTAAAAAAAGGTCTTTCCTATTCGTTAATTAGGTGTCATTATACTTTAAGTTGTCTCTCGAGTTTGCTCACGCTTTAGTTTGAATGAGTTGGCATGGCGCGACAGTAGGTAAACAACATAAAAAAACTCTAAGTTGATATACATACTAAATTTCTACTTGTGGTAAATTATAATTCGAGTTTTGTTTTAGTTTGCTTCTACGACCTATATTTTATCCTACAGAACATTAAATTTTAAGGATATCTACATGAAAATATCCTTACTTAGGCACATGAGCACATACCCTTACCGTCAATAGAAAAAACTCGCGTTTTCATCAAACTAGAGAGAAATGATAATATTGGAGGGACATCTAGAGCCTTTAACGCTTCTAAATTGCGAGGGGTAATGCGACATATGGAAAACCGTGAGTATGGTGATAAAATATTGTTGAAATTAAAAAACTTAGGGAGTATTTTCTAGGTCTAAATAGAATGAAAAACACGGCAAAAGAAAAAGCATCGGCAGCCTGCCTCCACCTTCTCTCTGTAGCCCTCATACTTGTTGTAGTTACTACAGGAAGAGAGAGTGGTGGAGCCATGGCAGTCTTAGCTCTTTAGGCAGGTCAAAAAAAGTGACATAAGTCACCTCAAACAAAAAGGTTGAGTCCGACAGCACTCGAACCTCTGACCGGCAGAGCGAGGCGTAGCCGTCAACCGCAGCCGGATAGTCGTAGAAGTCCGTTAGAGTACATGGTGTATAATTACTATATGAATATGTAAAAGTTCATTTTGATTAACGCAATTACAGATAAAGAACATATAAACAAGTTAGATTACAGTGCGAACGTGAACCCGCACGAAACAAATTTATTTGGCATATATTTTCAACAGCTAACATTAAAAGCAAACTTGGATCCAACGGCACGCGTCACCGCCGAGATATCGGAATGGTCGCTTTGGCGGTTATTGGGCGTGACATGACCTGGCGCCACGTGGCAAGAAAACATTAGAAAGCGGGAATCCGGGAGAGCATGAGGGCGAGTCCGGAGGAGACAGGCGTCCACTCAATGGCCGAGTCGTACACAGAGCGTACAGAAAGTACACCAACCACATTACCATTTTGTGCTGTACAGCCATCTGATTTGTTAGTACACCAGGAGATAGGGGTTGTGAGAGGGGTTTAAGACTTAGAAGATTGAGGAGGTAGCTGGCTCTCTCCCAATAAGCTTGTATACATTTTTGCATCTTTGCCACTCCATAAGTTATCGCCTGGTTGGGCGTTTTTTGTGATTCTTTTAACTGCAGACTTAAGGGAGTCCAAACTCTAAAGAGGTGCAATCAAATAGTCTATCTGTCTGCTTGGGTAGTAGTGGTTCTAGTTGAAAGTGGGTCAATCAAAAACAGCCTAGAAGCTTCTTAGATTCAATAGTCCAACGGGGGGCACGAAGTTGCACGTTATGGGCCCACCCTCTATGGTGCTGGGCACAAAATTGCAGGTTATGGACCCACCTTCTATGGTGCCGATCTTCAACGGATCTGGGTTCATTTATTGGGAAGCCATGATAACATGGGCTTTGTGTGAAAACAATACTGGGGTATTTTCAGTGGACGAGTGAAGCATCCACTTCAAGGAACTCCACCAAGGTTTGATGGAGTGCTCCAACGGAGGTGGTAGATAGTGGAGACAGCAGTGTGTCCAAAAAAGGGAAACGGAAGGAGACACCTCTTCCTCCTATTGCCTCGACACTCGGAGCGCCAGCCGTAAAGACGGAGGAAAATGATTCACCCAAGCCTTGGCAACCTCCCACCTTCACATTCTTAAGGCCGCGGAGTTGCGGGAGACATTAGTGGAGATCTAAAGAGCCGATACAATTCAAGAGCTCCAAGTGGTTGAACAAAGGTTAGGGAACTACACTTACAAGGGAGGGAAAATGTTAGACTACTGCAATGATCTCTCTTGTTTGTATATGGAGATGCAGAGTGCCAGGTGGACAGGTACAATAAAGATGAATGTCAGTACCCTAATCGTGGAATTGCCCGAGGAGTATGATAACATAGTGTACCAAGTGCAAGAAATGGATAAAAGTTCATGGAAGTGGAACACATTGGTCCGGATGATACTGATACAGCAGAACCCGATTGAGATTAAGAGAGGAGGAAAGAGCTTTCAAGCTCTAGCAACTGGAACAAACCGATGGGGGAAGGATTCGAAGAAGCCGTAGACGGAATTCAAATGGGATAGGGATCAGACTGGAGGACCAAGGCCTCCAAAGGGTCTTTGTCATTTATGCAATAAGCCGAGACACTTCATAGCAGATAGTACCAAGCTGTTTGCGCTGAGGCTCTAAGAGAACCGCGGAGGGGGTCCTTCCGGAAGGAAGAAGAAGGCACTTGTAGTCACACAAGTGAAAGGAGAGATTGAGGAGGATGAGTCCTCTGAGGAGGATAATGAGCTTGTTCTTGACAAGAACCTGGAGGAGAAGGAGATTCCTCGGAAACAATAGTGTGCCCTTGGAGCCATTCAGGAGGCTCCACAAAAATGATGTATCATCGACTCAGGTGCATCCATGCATATGTGTCGTGATCGATACCTCTTTAGAAAGCTATCTAGATCCCTACTGTAGAGATTGAGTATGGGGATGGGAGAGTAGCAGCTGCTATACAACAGAGCAGCGCAGTTGCTATACAGCAGCGCAGCTGCTATACAGCAGAGCAGCTGCTATACAACAGAGCAGCGCAGCTGCTATACAGCAGCGCAGCTGCTATACAGCAGAGCAGCTGCTATACAACAGAGCAGCTGCTATACAACAGAGCAGCGCTAGCAGCAGAGCAGCGCAGCAGCAGAGCAGCTGCTATACAGCAGAGCAGCGCAGCAGCGAAGCTTCAACACAGACAGGAGAAGGCAACCATGATTATGTTTGATACGGTCCGTACGGACAACGCAACGTCTAATATTCTTAATGTGATTTTGTACAAGATAGAGCAACTTCGATAGATACGATTCTAGTTAGCTTAGTGATAGCTCAGTGGTAGCTTAGTGATAGCTCAATGGTAGCTTGACAGATTAGTGGTAGCTTGGTGGTTTGATGTACCTCTCAAGTACAATGGTGTTGCCAGTTCAACACAAGTATAAGACTTAGGACTCATAGCATATTATGTATCCAGACTTCCAAGTAGTAAAACTGCAGACAATTTTTGGGAAACTTCTGAGTATTATATCTTGAGTGTTGTCGGGTCAATTGTGCTATAACTTTGGGAGTTATCAGTGTTTATGCTACTCTATTGTCTGATAGAGTTTTGTGAGGTTTGGATGCTTGTATAAGAATTGGTGAGCACTTAAGAATAGCTGTTTGGTAGGATTCTTCATAGCTTTTGAGAGTGTATCACGTCTAATTCTACTACTACTGCTGCTCCTCCACCTGCACCGGTGGTTGTAGAACAACAGGTTATGGGCCTGTCATCAAGAATTCCTATCTTTTCCGGGGATAAGTATGTTTACTTGACGGATATGGTGGAAACACATTTTGAAAATGTCAATCTTTTAAATATATTAGATGGCTCGCTGGATGAATCTGATCCATCATGGTCTAAGAAAAATACGCAAGCTCGTTCTATTCTGAAATTTTGTATATCTGCGGACTTAGCTATGTCTCGGATAAAAATGAAAAAGGCAATTGATATCTGGAAATCTCTTAAAAGTGATTATGAAAAGGCAAATGTCCAGGAAGAGCTTCTATTGGCTGGAAAAATTTGGGACTATAAGTACACTGGCGGTACAATGGCTGAATATTCTAACAAATTTCGTATCCTTGTAGATGCACATGCTTGTGCAGGTGGGGTGTTTCCTCCTTTTCAACAGGCGGCATTGCTCATGAGGGGTCTCCCTCGTAGTATGAAAGGAGCATCTGAAATGCTCAAACTAAAAGATAAAGCTAGCTGGACTTTACAGTTAGCCATCAATATTTTACTAGAAGAGGAAGCTACATCTAATATTCTCAATGTTGAGCAAGTAGAGGCTTTTAATTCAGACTTTGAGAGAAAAAGACAGTTTAATCCGCAAAGAAATCAGTATAATCAGTTCAGACATTTTAATCAAGGTGGAAATAGATAATCCAACAATGCATGCTTTTATTGTAGTGAGAGAGGTCATGGATACAAATTTTGTCCTAAGCTTAAAAAAGCTAACGATACAGGTTTATACCGGCCGGGATGGCAACAAAGCCAGTTTTACAAAGGCTTCACGGGGACTACACCGCGTGGAAATGCACTATTTTCGGCTTCTTCGTCTCTCCACGACGAGCCTTTGATGGTTTCTACGGAGGACGATACGGATCTCTTCGCTATGGCGGCTGCAATGGAGGGCGCGAAGGACCCCGGATGGATAATGGATACAGGAGCGTCAGCCCACATGTGCTGGAACAAGGCCATCTTCAAAAATCTGAAAGCAACGCCGGAGAAAAATATTTATTATGCTTGTGGAATGAGTGTCCAAACTCGTGCAGTGGGTGATGTGTCCTTACTAGTTGATGTGGAAGGAAAAGCAATTGAAAGGACTCTTCACAATGTCTTATTTGTGCCTGACTTTAAGAAAAATCTGTTTTCTACGTCGTTGGTGGAGAGCAAAGGCTTTGAGGTTAATTTGAAAAATGGTCGACAAGTTGTTAGCAAAAATGGCAAGGTTGCGGTTACAGGTACTAGAGATAGTAGCAAGATGTATCGCATGGATATGGCTAATACCAAAGAGAATGATGTTTTGTACTCCGGTGTTTTGCACTCAGATGAGTTGTGGCACAAAAGATTAGGCCATGTAAATTATGATAGTTTGAGGAAAATGGTCATTGCTGGCAAAATAGAGGGTGTATCAATCACAGATGGGCCAGTCAAAACTTGCGATGGTTGCGCTTTAGGCAAAATCCACAGGTTGCCATTTCCTAAGGAGTCTGAGCGTCGGTCAACGAGACTTTTACAACAAATTCATGCGGATGTCTTTGGTCCGGCGAAGGTTCCATCTGCCGGAGGGATGAAATATATGGTCACCTTCACAGATGATTTCTCCAGTTTTACAAAAGTTTACTTTATGAAGGAGAAGAGTGAAGTGTTTGGTCACTTCAAACACTATAAAGCATGGGCTGAAAAACTTCATAATTCATCTATTTTACAGCTCAGATCAGACAATGGTGGTGAATATACATCGAAAGAATTTGAAACATTTTTACTCGAGGAAGGCATTAGTCATCTATTGACTGTTCCATATTCACCGGAACAAAATGGGGTGTCGGAAAGACTGAATAGAACTCTCACGGAAAGCTCTAGGTCTATGCTCGCAGATAAAAATGTGGATCCGAAATTCTGGGCTGAGGCTCTAAATTGTGCAGTTTATATTAAAAATAGGATAGGATCAAGATCGATAGAAACAACTCCTTACGAGATCTGGAGAGGTAGCAAACCAGATGTTAGCCATTTCAAAGTCTTTGGTAGTCAATGCTTTAAATTGGATATGTCTACAGATAGATGGAAAATGGAACCGAAGGGATTACCGGGTATTCTGTTAGGATATGATGATCACTCCAAAGGTTATAGAGTCTTTGTGTTTGACAGGCAAAAAATAGTTGTCGCTAGAAACATCATTGTTAAGGATGAACTGGACTCCATAGATTTATTTCAAATGACAGAGCAACAAAAGCAACACAAAGTACAGGAGCATGTCATCTTAGATTCCATGCAGAAAATTGTCCCGCAGATTCCACAAACTCCGGTTATGACTCCGGAGTCAGACTCTCTCCAAGTTCCTAACCAACTTCGGGTCAAGGCGGACCAAGAGCAGTCAATACACACGGATCGCAGCCAGCGCACTCAGCCCAATCAACACAATGCGCGGCATCCGACGATCTCAACCTCAGAATTTCCGGGGGGAAGAAGATCAAGCAGTCGCCTGCAAGCAAGCTCTCACTTTGCCTACTCGGCAGTCTCAGGGGAGCCCTTGACCATCCAAGAGGCCTTCTCATCACCAGAGCGGAATCACTGGATTGAGGCGGCAAACGACAAAATGAGGTCGATCATGGAGGCTCAAACATGGGAGCTCGTGGACCTTCCTCCAGACCGAAAAGCGATCGGCAGCAAATGGGTATTCAAGGTGAAGTTAAATCCCGATAACACCATTGAACGCTATAAGGCCAAACTTGTGGCGAAGGGGTACAATCAAAAGGAAGGAATCGACTTTGAAGAAACCTTTTCTGCGGTTGTAAGATTTCCAACAGTTAGGATTTTACTGTCCCTAGCTGCTATAGAAGATATGGAAATTCATCAGATGGATGTAAAAACGGCCTTTTTGCATGGAGAACTAGAAGAGACCATTTACATGCAGCAGCCTGAAAAGTATGTGGAACCAGGAAAAGAACACTTAGTATGCAAGTTGCTAAAATCTTTGTACGGACTAAAACAGGCCCCCAGACAGTGAAATAAAAAGCTTGATGAATTCTTGACTAGTCTAGGATTTCAAAGGACAAGTTCTGATCACTCTGTCTAAGTTCTAAAGGGTGAAAATGGGATAGTGTATATAGCAGTATATGTAGATGATTTACTATTAATTAGCAAATCAATGGCTGAAATTAACAAAATCAAAACTGCTCTAAACTCACGGTTCGAGATGAAAGACCTCGGTGAGGCAAAATATATTTTGGGTATCCAGGTAGAGAGGGACAGAAATAAGAAAATTATAAAATTGACTCAAAAAGAGGCTATTGGAAACATGTTAGATGAGTACGGAATGCGGGGGGCAAAGGGATGTTTAACTCCAATGGAGTTTAGGCAGAAGTTAGAGGGAGAAGAGACAGAACCAGGTGTCATTGTTAGCGAGTATTTAGAGTCAGGGGAGAATGATCCTATGATAATAATACCTTATAGACAGATTGTGGGAAGCTTAATATATTTCATGAACTGTACCCGTCCTGACATTGCTGCAGCAGTCGGGGTACTGAGCAGGAGTCTAGAAAATCCGAGAAAATCTGATCTTGATGCAGCAAAGAGAGTCTTAAGATATTTGGCAGGAACTAAAGATCTCAAACTCATTCTAGGCGGAGGAGAAGTCAAGCTGCAAACATGGAGTGATGCAAGCTATGGCGACATGCCAAGCCGGAAATCCACCACGGGATTCGTTCTACAAATTGGGAACGGTACTTGTTGTTGGAGCAGCAAACTTCAAAAGGTTACAGCACAGTCGACAATGGAGTCAGAATATATGGCAGCAAGCTCGGCCCTCAAAGAACTCTTATGGGTAAAATCCATGTTACAAGAACTAGGATACATGCAAGTTGGTCCACAGGTAATCTGGTGTGATAACCAGGCTGCCATTGCCATTGCTTCTAACCCGAGTCATCACTTCAAAAGCAAGCACATGGATGTAGAATTACACTTTGTAAGAGAAAAGGTGTTCTCTAGAGTGATTAAATTATGTTATTTGCCAGATGCAAAAATGATTGCTGATATGCTCACTAAAGCCCTTCCTGCTCCTAAGCTGAAGTATTGTAGAGACGCAGTGGGATTAAGTGAATAGTTGAATTGATGCACTGCTATACTGACACTCTGCGATAATTCCACCACTGTGAGGTAGTGGGACTGGGTGACTTGCTAATTGCTATATTGCGATGCTGCGATGCTGCGCTAGTTTATCACCGCAGCTGCGCTGGGATACTGAGTCTAAAGCTTTAGGGGAGTGTTGTCTTTTTTTTGGAAAGCTTTCAGTCTCAGAGCAGCGCAGCTGCTTTACAGACAGAGCAGCGCAGCTGCTATACAACAGAGCAGCGCAGCTGCTTTACAGACAGAGCAGCGCAGCTGCTATACAACAGAGCAGCGCAGTTGCTATACAGCAGCGCAGCTGCTATACAGCAGAGCAGCTGCTATACAACAGAGCAGCTGCTATACAGCAGAGCAGCGCAGCAGCAGAGCAGCTGCTATACAGCAGAGCAGCGCAGCAGCGAAGTTTCAACACAGACAGGAGAAGGCAACCATGATTATGTTTGATACGGTCCGTACGGACAACGCAACGTCTAATATTCTTAATGTGATTCTGTACAGGATAGAGCAACTTCGATAGATACGATTCTAGTTAGCTTAGTGATAGCTCAGTGGTAGCTTAGTGATAGCTCAATGGTAGCTTGACAGATTAGTGGTAGCTTGGTGGTTTGATGTACCTCTCAAGTACAATGGTGTTGCCAATTCAACACAAGTATAAGACTTAGGACTCATAGCATATTATGTATCCAGACTTCCAAGTAGTAAAACTGCAGACAGTTTTTAGGAAACTTCTGAGTATTATATCTTGAGTGTTGTCGGGTCAATTGTGCTATAACTTTGGGAGTTATCAGTGTTTATGCTACTCTATTTTTTGATAGAGTTTTGTGAGGTTTGGATGCTTGTATAAGAATTGGTGAGCACTTAAGAATAGCTGTTTGGTAGGATTCTTGATAGCTTCTGAGAGTGTATCATGTCTAATTCTACTACTACTGCTGCTCCTCCACCTGCACCGGTGGTTGTAGAACAACAAGTCTTAGTGGAGGTTAAGACTTCTATACTCACCTTCTCAGATGTACTCTATATTCCTCAGGTGAGTAAAAAACCTGTCTCTACTTCTGTAATGGATGATAAGGAATTTCATACCTTCAGTAGGAAGGGAGTCTTTACAACCTAGTATCGGGATGAAGTCTAATTCACAGCTGATAAGGGTAGCCAAGGAAAGTTTAGGCTTAACGTGAGTAATGAAAAGAAAAGTGCTTACTATGTTGCTGTTCCAAACTTGATGATTTCGCATAAGCGGTTGGGGCATGTGAATTTTGATAGGCTAAGGGGAATGAAGAGGCTCAGTGTAGTAGAAGGCATTCAGTTTGAGGATAATAAAATGGTGGATGATTGTAGTGGTTGCTCCCAAGGTAAGGCTCACAGACTCCCCTTTCCCAAAATTGCCACATATAGTGGTGAGAAAGTGTTAGATCTCGTCCACACCGATATTTGGGGACTGACGAAAGTACCTTCGGTTGGAGGGAAGAGGTTTATGTTGCCAATAACTGATGAATGGTTTAGATACTCGAGAGTCTACTTCCTAAAAACAAAGTCTAAAACATCAACTTACTTTAAAGAATATAAAGCCTAGAGTGAGAAGTTGCACGGAACCCCCATTAAGAGAATAGGGAGTGATAATGGGGGAGAATATACCTCTAATCAGTTTGAGGAATACTTGAGGGATGAGGGAGTTTAGCATTAGAAAATTCTATTGTATAACCCAAAAAATAATAGAGTAGCTAAGAGGTTGAATCAGACTCTAGGAGATAGTGTATGTAGTATGTTAGCAGACAAGAAGATTGGAAAAATGTTTTGGGAAGAAGCCATGAACTATGCTAACTACATTATGAATAAAGTCCTTACCTCAGCCGTGAAAGGAATGACACCTTATGAGAGATGGGTCGAAAGGAAACCAAATATCCCTCACTTTAACGTATTTGGTAGTCAAGTTTACAGTCTTGATACTGATTAGAAAAATTAGAAACTAGATGCTAAAGTGTAACCAAGATATTTTGTGGGATATGATGAGGATGTCAAGGGATATAGAAAATTTGACTTAGCAAAGCAAACTATCATTTTGGCAAAACACCTAGTTGTCATTAATGAAGGGAAGTCATTCTATCCCTTCAAATATACCAAGAAGATAAGAATTAGTTTTGAGTCCGAGAGTGAGGAAAACTCGGATCTTCCTGAAATGGGCTTGAGGGAAGACTTGATTGCAGATATAGGGAAGATCCAAGATAGGGGAGATATACCGGAATCTCCTCACATTTCGATACACTCCGAGGAGACATAGGAGGAGGAGTTGGAACCAGTTGCAATGGATAAGGGAACTGATGAGACAGTAAGAAGGAACCCGAGACTTCCCTCCATTCCAGCGTCAAACTTTGAGGGAGGGCGAAGAAGCTGTAAAAGACTACAAGAAAAATAGGCAGCTCACAAGGTAACTAAGCTATCTCATCCTGATGAACCTCATTCATACTCAGAGGTAATGAACAGTCCAGAAAAAGGTAGATGGGTTAGAGCCATAAATGATGAGATGGCCTCTATCATAGAAGCAAATACTTGGGAGCTGGTGGACTTTCCCTTAGACAGAAAGCCGATTGGGTGCAAATGGGTGTTTAAACTAAAACTCAACCCAGATAATACCATTGAGAGATACAAGGCTCGGTTGGTAGCAAAGGGGTTCACTCAAAAAGAAGGGATAGATTTTGAGACGACTTTTGCTTTGGTGGTTCGGTTCCCATCAATAAGAATTCTCTTAAGTATAGCAGAAGCGAAAGACATAGAAATACACCAGATGGATATTAAGACCGCCTCCCTCAATGGTGAGCTAGAGGAAGAAATCTTTATGCGGCATCCAGAGGGGTTTATAGAGGAAGGAGAGGAGAGCAAAGTCTACAGACTCATAAAGTCCTTATACGGACTAAAGTAGGCTCCCCGACAATGGAATAAGAAACTAGATGAGTTTCTCACTAGTCTGGGATATATCCGGATAAGCTCTAATCATTCTATTTATATGTTTAAAGTTTAGAATGGTGTTTTTTTCATTGCAATCTATGTGGATGATTTTTTGGTGTTAAGTAAGTCTATGAAAAATATCAATAAGTTAAAGAAAGATCTTAAAAGCAGATTTGATATGAAGGATTTAGGGGAGGCAAGATACATATTGGGAATATAGATGGAAAGAGATTTAGATCTTAGAAGCAGATTTGATATGAAAGATTTAGGGGAGGCAAGATACATATTGGGAATTTAGATGGAAAGAGATAGAGGGAAAAGGATCATCAGACTTACTCAGAAAGAGGCTATAGGGAATATGCTTGAGAAATTTCAAATGGAAAAGGTAAACAGTTGTACCACTCCCATGGACTTGAAGAAAATAAGTGATGGGAGTGTAGGAGAAGGAGTGATTATCTTAGATGATCAAATGAGTCCCGATGAAAGACATTTCATGAAGTTTATTCCTCACAAGCAAGTTGTAGAAAGTCTAATCTACTTTATGAATTGTACTAGGTAAAAAGCCAAATAATTGGAGTTCTCGTAGGAGTCTAATGATCATAAAAAATAGAGACTAGAGGCAGAAAGAGAGTCATGAGATATCTAGTGGGAACAAAGGAATTATGGCTCATTTGGGAGGGATAATAATCGACATCACTACTTGTATTGATGCCAGTTATGGAGATGCTTTTATGAGAAGATGCACTTCTGGGTATGTATTGTATGTGGGGGAAGGTGCTTGCGGTTGGAGTAGCAAGCAAAAAAAGGTGGTTGCTCAGTCCACTATGGTGGCTGAGTACATGGCCTTTTGTTCTGCTGTGAAAGAATTGATGTGGGTCAAGTCTTTGTTACAAGAATTGGGGTACATGAAGTAAGGTGGGCATGAAGTCTTCTGTTTGCGTCAATTTTGAGCGTGAAATGTGCACGGGTTTAGGACGGTTAATTGTTTTTCAGTTTTTATTTATATAAAGTCAAAGTCAATCAATGCATTTTATAAACATGGCATTTTTGATTTTTTTCTCTTCGCATATTCATTATTTTTCGACGTTTCATGCGGGCGTTTCGTGCGAAAGGGACGTCCTTGGGAGAAACTAACCGACTTTTGATTGGTGCCACGGAATGGTTTTGATATGTGAAAATAGCAGTTGCTGTGTTTCGAGCACCAAACCAGCGTCACAGACGACAGGTGGCATGAAATTGCAGTCGCAGGTGTTGGTCATTTTTTGGTCAACATTAATAATTTAATATCATCCCGTACGGATTCACCTAAACATGAATGAATCCAATCAAAATCCTTCGTGTAGAAAGTGGAGGAAAACAGTTTGTCAACTAGAAACGTCATCGTGAAAACCATTATGAATCACAATATGCTACGGTTCAAACTGAAAAAAACACAGTTTAATAAATTACAATTTATATTTTTGGAATCGATCATGGCAGTGACATATTTTGTTGCACATAGTCACTTACCTCACCTTTGTCAAAATTGTATCGTTTTAGGGTACAAGTAAAGTACCGTAGAGTTTAAATTTGATGGTCAATTAGTGGACAACTTTGACTTTTTCAAAATTATTACAACCGGTTAAAATTTTGTCGCTTATGAACGTCGGTCATAACAAAATCAACAATTTACACGGCCGACCAAGGTTTTCGGTAAGAAAACTGTGGCAACCACATGTAAATAAAAGTGTTGCGCACAGTCACATTCTCACTTTATGAGCTCCACTTCGAGCGCACATGTTCAGGAAGCGTTACATTGAACTTTGGAAGTAAATTGAAGAACGACGCGAAATGAAACCTCTCAAAAGAAAATTATTAGAAGTCTTGTACGGATAAATATAATCGCACGAAATGAAATATACTTTCTAAACCATAATAAAACGGACCGGCGTAAAAATCTCAATGAAACTAAATGAAAAAAATGCTCGTCGTCACGCGCGATCAAATCATGCCACACTATTTATGATTCCCGATTACTTTGCGGTTAAGTTAAAAGCCAAAATGTGCTCTCATAGTGGAGCTGACGTAAGTGAGAAAATGACTGAGCGCATCACTTTTATTTACATGTGGTTGTCGCATTTTTGTTACCGTAAACTTTGGATGGTCGAGTGAATTGTTGGTTTTATTATGACGGTCGACGTTCGCAAGCGCGGCAAAAATTTAACTAGTTGTAACAATTTTTTGAAAGTCGAAGTTGTTGAACTAATTGACTGTCAAATTTAAACTCAACGGTACTTTAATTGTACCAATGTGTACTTAAATCGTACAATATTTGACAAGGTGACGTTAGTGACTGTGGGCAACCAAAATGGTCATTGCCATTATCAATTCCTCAAAAAATATTTTGCTCAAAAAACTGACCGCCTTAAGGAAGTATGTTTAGAGGGCCCTAACAAATTTTAGATTGGCGAAAGGAACCGTAGAATTTTGCGCTCTTCCGAGTTTAAAGTTGACTTGTTGCTTCGGGCAAGTTATTTCTTTCCGATAGTTACTGCTTACATCTTTTGAAATGGTTGTAAATCGTTGGTGTCGGCGTAAGCAGTTACTCACATTATTTTTTTGGATTTAGGGTAAACTTCCATTAGCAAAAAACTGTGGTACAGCACACCGTGAATGATATTATTATAAATAACATTGCATAGACGCCCCTAAAATTACGACAGCTAAACTTAAATAGAAATAATAATCCTTATTCTCTTTTTACGCTATTATAAGTACGGTTTAATTAATGTCAATAACACTATCCAATACACCGCCCAATATTATCAACGTTACATTACCTAGTTACATTATCACAAAATTAATGTTAATAAGGAAAGTTTTGGTTTAGTGATAGCAACTTCATATTATTTTTGTAAATTTTTGCATTTTGTGAGAAAGTATGTTTTCGCATTGAACGCCTAGGTGACATCTTATTTCAATGTTAATTAAAATTGCATGTTAACTTTAAATAGTCATTAACCGCCAAAAATAGTGCGAACAATATTGAATATAAACCATATAATAGCTTACGTAACGTAAAAATTGTTAGATTTTACCCCAGTTTTTATTTTTCGTGTCATTCCAAACCGTGCGTATGTTTTCAAGGTAATACTTACAAACTTGCAATAAAGTACATGCCAACCCAACGTACAAAGTACAAAGTAGACACGCAATATGACATTAAGTGTAAAAATTGATGTTAGCTGTTACGTTTATTTCAATGCTTTTACAAAAAATAGTGTTAACTGTTGAAAATCATAAATTTTCTAGGTCTGAATAGGACAAAGTAAAGGAAAAGTCAGCAAAGGCAACCTGCTTCTCGCTCCACTCTCCAATCCCCATACTTGTTGCAGTCACTAAAGATAGGAGAGAGAGCTAGAAGCATGGCTGCTTATGCTGTCCAAAATAGACAAAGAATAGGCTAGATTTAGTCTGTATCAAAAAGTGGCTGCCACCACCAGGAAATAATCCTGGTACCTAACGTACGCCAAACTAGCCGGGAGCTTGTAGCTTTATCCTATAGTCTAGGACTAGTGCTAAAGTATATATTGTATGATAACTATATAAACATTGTCGACGCAATATGCTCCATTCAACAGATAAAACAACGGGCTGTACACAGAAATGAATGAGACCACACAAATTCCAGGCCGCTCAGAATTTAACGAAAGGACATTTTATTTCGACGGTCAGTTTTAAATGTCGGTCTTCATCGAAGGTCGTGGTGCGAGCCGGATTTCCAGAATGGCCGCCTTGGGGTTTTTAGATGTAGCGTGACTTGGCGATATGTGGAGAGATAGTATTTGATCACGAGAATTCTGAGGAACATAAGGACGAGTGAAATGCGGACACGCGTCCACTCAATGGCATTAACGTACACAAGCCGTACAAAAAGTATATCGGCCGTAGTACCTTTTGTACAGTACAGTCATGTGATTGGTTTGTACATTAATACTCGGGGGCTTAGAGAGGGGTTTTAGGACTTTGAATATTTCAGTAGCTAGCCGCCTCTCTCCCAGAGAGCACTCTTGTATAAAATGCTAACTAGGCCAGCCATATCTATCAACTCAGTTGGCCATTTTCATTAATTATTTTTGCTGCGGACTCAGGGGAGTCTAGGCTACAAAGTGGTGTAGTCGGTCACTCTGCTTTCTACTCACGATGGCAGCATTTCTGAGGGAAATTCAAAGTGGGGAAAGTTATTTAAAACTCATATTCCAACTTTCCATTCTGTGGTGAAACTAAGCACACAGAAAGTCTTAATTCACAAAGGTGAAGCTGTAATGCGGTTTTGGTTGTCAAAGGGTTAGTCATTTGGGTTTATATATACTTGGAGTCGGCACTATCTAGAAAAGCTTCTTTGGACCTGCGAATTCTGTGTGGCAATGGAGCTCATAGAATTACTGTTTATGGGCCCACCATCTAGGGTGACTATGTTTAACGGAATAGAATTCACTTATTGGGAGTTTACGATGGAGGGATTCCTTTTCGAAAATCACTTATAGGGAATTGTTTCAGGACAAGTGAGATGTCAGCCATCAAGCTTTAGAGGAACTCACTATGGAGAATCATCTGGGGCTTTCCAGAAAACCAACCAGAGTAAGGATGCAACTGAAGGTGAAGGGAAAATCATTACCATGGAAGGGGAAAAAGGGGAGAAGGATAAAGGGACACCGATGGTGAGGGGAGCTAGGCTCTCGACTACGGTTCCACTTGTGGGGGTTATAACTGAACCAAAAACTGAAAAAATGACAGAAAAATTTAGGAATATAGAAACACTATAGCATATCATCTCATACTTAGATATGTATCTAAATCCATAGCTTTCACTCGTCTAAATCTAACCAAGTCTTCGGAAATCTGGGAAACACTAAGACAGATTTATAAGAGTGAAAATATACAGAGGCAGCAATTAGTAAAACAGGATATAGAGGCCTATGTTTATAAATGCGGTAGCATGATAGAGTTTTGCAATGATATTGCTGCATTATATGTTGAGCTTGCTAGTGCAAGTTATGCAGAATCTGAGGTGAGAAATATTAACACACTTATCATAAAACATCCAGATGAGTACGAAGACATAATTTACCATATGCAGGCAATGGATTGCTCCTCATGAACTTCGAGCATTACCATGGGGATGATTCTTGTGAGGGAAAGCACTTTGGAGCTTTGTAGGGGAAATGATAGGGTAAATGCACTAACAGCTAGTGGTGACTGGCGAAAGCGTGATGAGAGGAACGATGGTGATGAGCAGAAGCGTGATAAGATGAATGACGGTGACGAGCGGAAGCGTGATGGGAGGAAGAAAGACAAAGGTAAACCTTATCGAAACTTCGGTGGAAACAGAGGGAGAGGAAAAGAAAGGGGGGCTTTGAAAAAAGGGGTTTGCTTCTGTTGTAGGGAATGTTGTTCTACAACCACCGTTGCAGGAGGAGAACCAGCAGTAGTAGTGGAAGTAGACATGAACACCAACAGAAACTATCAAAGTACCTACTCAATAGCCAACTTTGAACTGATACAAAATATGACTCAGGAAGCCAATTAGCCTCAAATTTGCCACAGTGATACACAATACAGTAAACTGACAATTACCTAAATTTCAGCTGAAATAACCAAGTAAACCAGAAGATATGATGTTTGGAGGTTTCCCAAAAATTGCCCTCATAAAATCATATTCCCAAAATTGGATGCTACAAAATAAGCTAAGTCCTAAGTTATATACTCACAGTGTGTATCCAATGATTACACTAAATTGGGTAACCGTTACTACGGTTATTATCCTGACTAATGACAAAGCATCTTACGTGTACGCCACTGTACCGTAAAACCCTAATTATTATTTTCTAAAAACCTGATTAAAGGAACACTATTTTTTTATTACACTAAACTACAAAACAATGTTATTCAGATATTTATAGATATTGAACCGTACACAAAACGTTCCAACCGTATAGAAAATGTTCCAAATGGTTAGTCAGCGGTAATCGCTAAAGTTCAGCCGAATGTGGTCGTGTAGTACGATCAGATCTTGTTCGTCCGATCATGTGAATCAAATTGTCAACTGTTTGACACATATGGCAAACTGTCGGCGGCACTCCGAAAAATCTGCGTACGTTTTTTTGCTGACATGTGTCCGTGCAAAAGTACAATACACTCTACTATACTTTTTGCTACTGTTATACTAGTTTATGTAAGTATTACAGTAGACTACTAGGAAAATATCCTAAGTTATTTTTACCCCTATTTACTGAAATAAAGATTTATAAATTACAACAGGGAACCGGGTCATTATATCCAAGAATACCATTGCTTGGAGGAACTTAGAAGTTGGTATATGAATGATGAGGAAGAAGGGGAAGAGGAAAAAGAGGGTGAAGATATTTTGGAGCTTCTTCACATCGGTAAAATGGAGAAGAGAGAAAAGCACACAGAAATTCCACGAAAGCAACAATGTGCCTTAAGAGGTATAAGGGAAGAAAAGAGAGAGGAGGTACTTGAGGATGTCAAGAAGTGTAGAGTGTATGACTTAGAAATGAGAAAGTCGGATCTAGGATCCACAATTGAAAGGGGAAAAAATAAAAATAATGAGGATAATTTCATAGATAATTTGGAAAAAGAAAACTGGTCGGAAAGTGAGACTTCAACGGATTCCGAGGAAAGGGGAGAAGTAAATCTAAGGGGGATTTCAAAGGATAGGGGAGAAGAGGAATATTTCATTAAAGGTTTAGGGGAGGAGAAATATATTTTGGGAATAAAAATAGAAAGTGATAGCGAAAAGAATTCCATGGGAGAGAGTGAGAAAAAATCAGAAAACAGGGTAATTATCATGGATAAAACTATGAGTTTGGAAGATGTAGATTTTATGAGGAACTTAGTGGGGACTCCTGATTTAAGGGTAATTTTGAGGGATAATGGTTTTGACATCACTAGTGGGAGTGATGCCATCAACAAAGGTGTGCTTGTAAAAGGGTTAGCATCTGGGTCCGTGTTACAGATTGGGGATGGGACTGGCTGTTTAAACTGCAAGAGGGAATGTGCATGTTGCTCGAATGAAAAAGGGATGAGGTTGGTAAAATCCTTGCTCCATGAGCTCGGATTTATGAAAAGTGGCATGCGAAATATAATGGGTGACCAACAAGATACAATGTTTATTTCGGCTCATTTAATACAATTCTTTAAACTCAAAGGTATTCACTTCACGTTTTATGGAGGGAAAAGAAAGAAGAGAAAGAAAAGAAGAAATATGTTCTTTTTAAAGGTAGACTAGAAAATAAGGGGATTTTCGAAAATCATGTATTTTTTAGGTCTAAATAGGAAAAAGAAAAGGAAAAGTCAACAAAAGCAGCCTGCTTCTCGCTCCACTCTCCAGTCCCCATACTTGTTGCAGTCACTAAAGACAGGAGAGAGAGCTAGAACCATGGCTGCCTATACTGTCCAAAGGAGACAGAGAATAGGCTAGATTTAGTCTGTATCAAAAAGTGGTTGCCGGCACCAGGAATTGATCCTGGTACCTAACGTCCACTAGACTAGCCGGTAGCAGGTAGCTATATTCTATAGTCTAGGAACAATGTTAAAGAATATATTGTACGATAACTATATAAACATTGTTGACACAATATGCTCCATTCAACAGATTACAGGACGGATTATACACGGAAATGAATTAGACCGCACGAATTTCGGACCGCACGGAATATAACGAAACGACATTTTATTTCGACGGTCAGTTTTAAATGTCGGTCTTCATCGACGGTTGTGGTGCGAGCCGGAATTCCGGAATGGCCGCCTCAACGTTTTCAGACGTAGCGTGACTTGGCGACAGGTGGAGAGATATCATTTGATCACGAGAATTCCGAGGAACATAAGGACGAGTGAAATGCGGACACGCGTCCACTAAATGGTCTTGACGTACACAAGCCGTACAAAAAGTACATCGGCAGTACTACCTTTTGTGCGGTACAATCATGTGATTCGTTCGTACCTCAATACTAGGGGCTTAGAGAGGGGTTTTGGGACATATAATATTTTGGTAGGTAGCCGCCTCTCTCCCAGAGAGCACTCTTGCATAAAAGGCTAACTTTGGCCAGCCATATCTATAAACTCAGTTGACCATTTTCAGTGATTCTTTTTGCTGCGGACTCAAAGGAGTCTGGGCTACAAAGTGGTGTATTCGGTCACTCTATTTTGCAGCCAGGATGGATGCATTTCTATGGGAAAGTCAAAGTGGGGAAAGTTATCCAAAACTCATGTTCCAACTTTGCATTAGGTGGTGAAACTGAGCACACATAAAGTCTTATTTTACATGGGTGAAAATGTAATGGGGTTCTAATTGTCAAGGGGTCAGTCATTTGGGTTTATATATACTTGGAGTGGGCACATTCTAGATTAGCTTCTTAAGACATGTGAATTATGTGTGGCAATGGAGCCCATATAATTACATTAACAACACTAAATTAACGATTAGAATATTATTTATTTAATCCTAATAACGATGGGTAGTGTAGTTACAAAGATATTTAAATATTGTACTGTACAGAATGTGTGAACTTATACGTTGTATGATAATTACATTGTAAAAAAGTACATGAAAAGTTCTAAATAGCGTTGTTGACACGCCGAAGTGAGTGGCGTGTAGAAACTAATGGTTTTATTAGTATTTTCTAGGTCTGAAAAAAATATAGAAGTCGAGGCATTCTATCTCTAACTTCTCTCTCCAACTCTCAAACTTGTCGCAGTCACTGAGAAATTGGAGAGGAAGCTAGAGCCATGGCTACCTTGGCTATCCTGAGGTTTACGGGAATTTTATATTAGGGTTTATATATTTAATTAAAAAGTATGTGCCGGCGGCAGGATTTGATCCATGTACCTACCGGCCGGCAGATAGGAAATAGCCGGTAGCCTTAGCCGTTAAGTCTAGCAGTAGTATTACGTACTATAGTGTTTGATATTTATTTAAATGGTTATGCGTGCGATAAACCATTTAACTGAAATGAATTACGGGATGCATAGATCCAGTAAAATATAAATGTACGACTTACAGTACGGACACAAATCAGTACCGCGCATTTGTTTCGTAAATGAAACAAATACCGCGCATGTATTTATTACGGCTACGATTAAAGTCGACTTTAATCGGACGGCCGAGATTAGCGCCGAGATCGCGGAGGAAGATTTCGGCGGTTTGTGGCCATCGCCACATCGGATGACACGTGGCGAAATTCCGTTGGATTGTGGAATCTCCGGAGATTATGGCACCGAATCCGGATTTGACATGTGTCGACATTTTGGCCATGTCGTACAATGTCCGTACATAAAGTACACCGGCAGCTGTACTTTTGCGTACGGAACTCAATTCTGATTGGTTCCGTACATCAGTAGATAGAGTTTGTGAGAGAGATAGGACTTAGAAAAAATTAGAAGATAGGACCCTCTCTCCCAGAGAGCTTCTGTACAAAAGGTCAACTTTGACCCTCCATAACTTACTGCTCAGGGGAGCAAATTCAAAGATTCTTTTTGCTATCGACTCAGGGGAGTCTTGTCTTCACAGGGGTGAAGTTGGTCAGCGTTTTTGTCTGCAAGGGTGGCAGTTATTTTTGCTTAAACACAAAGGGGTCAGGATTATCCTAGAGGCTTCTTGGAAGCTGTCCACTCTGAGGACTTATGGAGGTCTCAGAGTTACAGGTTATGGGCCCACCCTCTAGGGTACCAATCTTTAATGGAACTGGCTTCATATACTGGGAAAGTATGATGATAGGAGCTCTATGCGAAAAAAGGTTTTGGGGGATAGTGAGTGGACGATTGGGGCGTCCATCAAGTCTTGGAATTCCTCCAGGGTTTGGAGGAAGCAGATTCACCAGGAAAGAGGATTCACCTTCAACGGAGGAAACAAAGGAAGGAGAGGTGGTGGACAATGGAAAGGAGAAGGAGGCGACCACACCAATAGCAACTGGTTTAGCATTCATGTCACCTATTCCGAGGAACGACGAGAATGATACTGAAACCTGGGACTTCAACAATATGGCGGCAAAACACTTCATCCTACGCCATCTCACTCAAGGACTTGCATGTCCTCATTTGCAGGTAGAAAGGGCATCCGATCTTTGGATGGCTCTTATAGAGATGTACCGAAGTGGTACGATTCAGCAACAACAGTTGGCTGATCAGAAAGTTAAGGAGTATGTATACAAAGGGGGAAATATGTTGGATTTTTGCAATGAGCTTGCTACACTCTTCATGGAGCTACACAGTGCGGGAAAAGATTTTAGTGAAAAAGAAAAGGTTAACTGTTTACTGATGAAGTTACCTGATGAGTTCGTGAACATAGTTTACCGTGTGCAGGACTTGCCTGACTCAAGGTGGATATGGAACTCAGTGGTAGGAATGATTCTCGTTCAAGAGAATACAATTGAGATCCGAAGGGGAGGAAAGAGTGGCCAAGCCTTGGCAACAGTGACTGATTGGAGGAACAGGGATTCCCGAAAACCGGTCGGAAACTATGGGAGTAGGGAGCAGAAAAAACAGGCCGATGAGTTCGAACCAAGGGCTCCCAAAGGACTATGTCATTTTTGTTAGAAACCAGGGCACTATATGGCAGAGTGCACTAAGCTAACCGAGCTTCGGTTAAAGGAGGGGCAGACCGGTGGTACCCCGAGAGGAAAGAAAAAGGCCCTTGTCACACAGGTACTTGAGGCTGAATCCGAGGACGAGGACGATGAGCTCCTTTTGGATGAGGAGTTGGAGGCGAAAAATGAGGTCGAAATTCCACGAAGGCAGAAATGTGCTTACGGTGGATTGAAAGGTGAAGCAGGCTGGATTGTAGATTCAGGTGCCTCCATGCACATGTGTAAGGATAGACACCTGTTCACTAAGATAAGAAAGATTCCCACCGTAGAGATAGAGTACGGGGATGGGAGGATAGTCACCACTACTCTTGTAGGATTGGTAGATCTAAAAGTGATAGTAGAAGGAAAGACATCCATATTAACATTCTCCGATGTATTGTTTATTCCGGAGCTGAACAAAAATCTTATCTCTACATCAGTATTAGATGATAAGGGTTTTTTTACTAGCACTAGGGAAGGAGTCTTTACTACTAGTTTTGAGGATGATGTCTATTTCATTGTTGAGAAAGGTAGCCATGGGATGTTTAGGCTGATCTTAAGTAATGAAAAGAAGAAACTTTATTATGCTGGTGTTCATGATATTATGATGTGGCATAAGAGGCTTGGGCATGTGAATCTAGATAAGTTAAGAGAGATGAAAAAGATGGGAGTGGTGGAAGGGATTCAGTTCAGTGAGAGTGATGATATAAGTGATTGTAGTGGATGTGCTCAAGGTAAAGCACACAGATTACCCTTTCCTAAGTCAGCCACCTATAAGGGAGAAAAAATTCTAGATCTAGTACACACAGATATTTGGGGACCGGCTAAAGTGCCCTCACCGGGGGGGAAGAGATTTATGATGACTATAACTGATGATTGGTCTCGGTATTCCCGGGTATATTTTTTGAAAAACAAGTCCGAAGCTGAGGATTGTTTTAGACAATATAAAGCATGGAGCGAAAAACTCCATGAAACTCCAATCAAGAGAGTAAGGAGTGACAATGGTGGAGAGTATACTTCTAACCAGTTTTAGGATTTTCTGAGGGAAGATGGAGTTCAACACCAAAAGACAGTTCCAGAAAATCCTGAACAGAATGGGGTAGCTGAGAGGTTAAATAGAACACTAAGTGATAGTGCTAGAAGTATGTTGTCAGATAAAAGGATAGGGAAAAGGTTTTGGGAAGAAGCAATGAACTGTGCTAATTACCTCAAGAATAGAGTTCTTACTTCAGCTATAAAAGATCAAACACCTTATGAGAGATGGACAGGCCGGAAACCAGACATATCTCACTTAAAGGTTTTTGGCAGTCAAGTGTTCAGTCTAGATACTGATCGGTCCAATTGGAAGCTAGATCCTAAAGGAAAACCATGATACTTATTAGGATATGATGAAGATGTTAAAGGATATAGAGTTTATGATCTAAAAAGGGAAGATATAATCTTAGTAAAGCATCTAGTAGTTATGGATGAAGGAAAGTCTGTAGATCCCTTCAAATATACGAAGTCAGTAAAAATCAGATTTGAGTCAGAAAATTCCGATGACTTTGAGCTTCCTAACTATCCAGGTTTTAGAGAAGATGACATTCTTGCAGGAACAAATCAGACTGAAAAGGACTCGGCTGTGGAAACTCCAGTGACAACTCTACTCGAAGCGGAAGACGTGGTGGAAATTGATTCTGAATCAAGGGATAGGGGAGAAGCCGAGTTTGTTCGAAAGAATCCACGAGAACCATCTATTCCGGCCTCAGATTTTGAGGGGGGGAGGAGAAGTAGCAAAAGACTGCAAGAAAAACAGGTTAAAAACAAGGTAACTAAACTATCTCATCAAGATGAACCTCAAACTTATGGAGAGGCGATGACTTGTCCAGAAAGAAACCGGTGGAAGACAGCCATCAATGAGGAGATGGCTTCAATCATGGCAGCCGATACTTGGGAGCTGGTGGACTGTCCACCTAACCGAAAACCAATCGGTTGTAAGTGGGTTTTCAAACTAAAACTGAACCCAGATAACACAATCGAGCGCTACAAGGCCAGATTAGTGGCAAAGGGATTTACACAAAAGGAAGGAATTGACTACGAGGAAACCTTTGCCCCGGTGGTCAGATTTCCCTCCGTCCGCATACTTCTCAGTTTAGCAGCGGCGGAAGACATGGAAGTGCATCAGATGGACATCAAGACAGCCTTTTTGCATGGAGAATTGGAAGAGGAGATCTTCATGCGACAACCCGAAGGTTTTCTGGAGGAAGGAGAGGAGAGTAAGGTATGCCGGCTGATTAAATCTCTTTATGGTTTGAAACAGGCGCCTCGACAATGGAATAAGAAGCTTGATGAGTTTCTTACCAGTCTAGGATATATGCGGATCAGCTCAGATCACTCAATCTATGTTTTCGAAGATGAGGAAGGTTTTACATTTATTGCAATTTATGTTGATGATTAGCTTGTTTTAAGTAAATCAATGGAAAAAATTAACAAACTGAAAACCGATCTTAATGGGAGATTTGAAATGAAGGATATGGGAGAAGCAAGATATATTTTGGGAATTCAAGTAGAGAGAGACCGAAAAAGGAAAATTATAAGATTGACTCAGAAAGAAGCAATAGGGAACATGCTTGAAAAATTTCAAATGGATAAAGCTAATAGTTATACAACTCCAATGGAGTTGAAGAAGGGAAGTGAGGGGAGTGAGGAAGAAGGAGTCATAGTCTTAGACGAGGAATTATCTCTTGATGAACAGAAGTTCATGCAGACTATTCCTTACAGGCAAGTAGTGGGAAGTCTAATCTATTTTATGAATTGTACCCGGCCGGATTTAGCTGCAGCTGTAGGAGTGCTGAGTAGAAGTCTAAATGCTCCCACTAAGAAGGATTGGGAGGCAGCTAAGAGAGTCCTTAGATACTTGGTAGGAACTAGAGATCTATGGTTGCATTTGGGTGGGGAGAATACTGACATCACTACTTGGAGTGATGCCAGTTATGGTGATGCTACAATGAGGAGATGTACTTCTGGATATGTATTATATGTGGGTGATGGGGCTTGCTGTTGGAGTAGCAAACAGCAAAAGGTTATTGCTCAGTCCACCATGGAGGCTGAGTATATGGCCTCTTGCTCTGCTGTAAAAGAATTGATGTGGGTCAAGTCTTTGCTTGGTGAGCTTGGTCACCTTAAGAGTGGTGTGCAGAAAATATTTTGTGATAATCAGGCAGCAATCGCTATTTCTGCCAATCCTAAACACCATTTTAAAGCCAAACACATGGACATCAGACTCAGTTTTGTTAGAGAGAAAGTAGAAAAC
This sequence comes from Zygnema cylindricum, assembly GCA_037447655.1. Lineage (NCBI taxonomy): Eukaryota > Viridiplantae > Streptophyta > Zygnematophyceae > Zygnematales > Zygnemataceae > Zygnema > Zygnema cylindricum. The sequence goes on along the minus strand of JBBHKE010001093.1, from coordinate 132,932 downwards.
AAAATAATCAGTTTAGAGTACAGACCAGATAGTGAGATGGTAGCAGATATGATGACCAAACCTGTGCCTTCCCCTAAACTAATTTTTTGCAAGGAGAAGTGTGGTCTGAAATTAAAGATTGATTAGAAAATAAGGGGAGTGTAGAAACTAATGGTTTTATTAGTATTTTCTAGGTCTGAAAAAAATATAGAAGTCGAGGCAGTCTATCTCTAACTTCTCTCTCCAACTCTCAAACTTGTCGCAGTCACTGAGAAATTGGAGAGGAAGCTAGAGCCATGGCTACCTTGGCTATCCTGAGGTTTACGGGAATTTTATGTTAGGGTTTATTTATTTAATTAAAAAGTATGTGCCGGCGGCAGGATTTGATCCATGTACCTACCGGCCGGCAGATAGGAAATAGCCGGTAGCCTTAGCCGTTAAGTCTAGCAGTAGTATTACGTACTATAGTGTTTGATATTTATTTAAATGGTTATGCGTGCGATAAACCATTTAACTGAAATGAATTACGGGATGCATAGATCCAGTAAAATATAAATGTACGACTTACAGTACGGACACAAATCAGTACCGCGCATTTGTTTCGTAAATGAAACAAATACCGCGCATGTATTTATTACGGCTACGATTAAAGTCGACTTTAATCGGACGGCCGAGATTAGCGCCGAGATCGCGGAGGAAGATTTCGGCGGTTTGTGGCCATCGCCACATCGGATGACACGTGGCGAAATTCCGTTGGATTGTGGAATCTCCGGAGATTATGGCACCGAATCCGGATTTGACATGTGTCGACATTTTGGCCATGTCGTACAATGTCCGTACATAAAGTACACCGGCAGCTGTACTTTTGCGTACGGAACTCAATTCTGATTGGTTCTGTACATCAGTAGATAGATTTTGTGAGAGAGATAGGACTTAGAAAAAATTAAAAGATAGGACCCTCTCTCCCAGAGAGCTTCTGTACAAAAGGTCAACTTTGACCCTCCATAACTTACTGCTCAGGGGAGCAAATTCAGAGATTCTTTTTGCTATCGACTCAGGGGAGTCTTGTCTTCACAGGGGTGAAGTTGGTCAGCGTTTTTGTCTGACAGGGTGGCAGTTATTTTTGCTTAAACACAAAGGGGTCAGGATTATCCTAGAGGCTTCTTGGAAGCTGTCCACTCTGAGGACTTATGGAGGTCTCAGAGTTACATGGCGCCGACACAAATATTTGATGCACAATAATAAAGACTAAAGGAAAAATCTCGAACGTGTTCTTACAAGTTCAAAACCTAAAAAAAACCATGTTGATAAGTTATAGTAGTGCCATGTGCATTAGCTAATGTTTTGTTGGGCTTTACCACTATTGGCAAATGATTGACCAAAATGACCATCATATGCCTAAAGTGAGGAAAATGGCAAAGGTACGTACTCAAACAAGTAATGTGTCATTCAAAAAATAAAACACCTAAAAACTAGTGTTTTGCACGTGACATGTGCTTAATCCTATTAAGGGAATTTGTAGTTCCCACCTTTAGTGGCGTTTTGACGCGATTGTCATCATTGAAGTCAGAGGTCATCAGTACGGACGTTGAATTTTTAAAGAGATGGACCCCCTCTCATGACATAGATTGTGTCATGGAGCGACGATAACATTTGGTGACGTAACCGTCACAAACCCAACAAGATTCCATGTTTCCTATCGTGCAATATTGCATACTAGTGTGGGGGCTTGGGATGCAACGGCCTCGAAATAACGTAACTACGCGCACTGAGACCCTATTGATAATTTCACACCATTTACTTTAATGATCTTTGGGACCTTGGAATCTCTTTTTGACAAATTTTTAAGTGAGTGCGCTTGATGATAGTTTGAAGTTAGAGGAAGTGGCAACACTTCTCTAGCCCTCATATCGGTTTTGTAGTGATAACGTATCTTTGTCGCTCTGCAACATTCCCAAATTTCGCTAATTATTCAATTGAGCACAGTGGTGACTGTTGGTCGAGGATTGCGTGACCCACCCTCGAGCGACCCTACTCATGTTAACGATATTATTAGTTCGGACCTTTTGTGTGGCAAAGTCTAAAGCTTCAATCTTTAGGGTAGTTTGTTATGTTTGTAAAATATGGGTTTTGTTGTTTCTTTTTGTTATTCTTGCTTACTTTTTGTGCTTTTAGTCCTTTATGTTTGTTGTCTTCTCCCATTGATAAGCATCACCTCTTTTCGGTTACAATCATGTTTTTCACTTTGATGGTTTTACCGTGGCGTATTTGGAAATAAGATATTGTTTTTTTAATGTACAATAACTTTGAACAGTGTAGCATTTCGAGGTGTCTATTTTACTATCCACATACATGAATGTTGACCACACACAATGATAATTGTGAAAAAAGGTTTTTTGCTAGAAATAAAAAAGTTGGAAATAACCATAAAGAACACGTGGACGTCATTATACTTTGCACTTAGTTTTTAATAGTGTTGCATAGCCGACTGACTACAATTTACGTCGTCCGATATTCTTGTATTAAGGTGAGTTCCATCAACGAGAAAGTGGTGTACAATATGTCGTGAAAAATATATTAGTGTTAATAACACTTTTATCGGCGCTCCTAACATGCGGTCATTAAACCTACAATAGAATTACCATACCATAGTTCCATTATGGCTAGTACAAGTAAGGCTTTATGAAGTGTCATTTGCTGTAATTTGAGTAATGATGTATGAAACGTGTGAGTCCATACTAAAATTGCTCGTTATTTCGTATAGAAGTATAGATAAAATGTTAGATAAGACTTCGACAAGTAAAAGTGAGTGGCGTTACCTCGCGAAAGCGTACTCAGAGTTGATTCCAAGTCATAAAGACGGGGAAAGTCAAAATCACGTGAACCTGTTCTCACATGTTCAAACATCGACATATGTGAACGATAGGAAATTCTTTTCCAAATTAGCGTTATGTGTATGCATTAGAGTTGACTTTTCTCGGCGAATGGCCTTGAACTCAAACTGGAGTTGATAACACTAAATATGTTTTTACGCTAGTTAATCCTTAACGTTAATACTAAATAGCAATTCACGGTTCTATTGTTTCTTTTCGTTTGGACATTGTAGTATTATTTTTGATTGAATGATTTCTATTTTTTTTAATTATAAAGTCAAAGTAGGTCAACCCATTTTATAACCAGTGCGTTTATTTCATGCGCATATTTAATATTTTTTAGGCGTTTATGTGTCCGTTTTATGCGTTACGTTTTTGTTTCTACCTCTATATTTTTCGATTGTTTTTGTAGGTTTGTGTATTGGCAAAAAATTTATCGCGATAACACCGATACCGATAGTTACCAGTTAGGGGTTCGGATATATGGCTCTAAGACCAACAAATTCTTCATCGGCGATAAGTGGAAAAAATATAGTACGCTACATAACAGTAATTTAAAACATACTGTATTATGTTTTTCACTTTATATAGTGTGGCATGCCATGTGTAACAATCTTTCCCGTACTTTGTGTTACCGAAAAACAACAGATCAGTACGACGGAGAAATTGTACACTTGTACGGTATAAACCTTACAGTCATCGTCGATAGCTATCGCTACCGGTGTTATTGCGATAAAAAACGATAATTGTTTATCGCCGATGACACTGGTTTCGAAATTTTGTGCCAATAAATCGATTATCGGCAAGCCAAAAAAATGTATATATCGATTATCGGCAAAACCCCGCCGATACACAAGACTATTTTTGGTTCCTCATCGTGAAGTAATCTTTTCATTCGGCCCTATAGATGGCTACCGTCAATTCTGTCCACAACCACGGTAGACATCTACAGACACTGTAAAATCTCTACACGTGGTCAATTGGTAGACGCAACGATGGAAAACCAATGTAATCGTGTACACGTGGTGAAACTCTGAGACTTCCATTGGCCCTCAGAGTATGCAGATCCAAAAGAAGCTAATCTAGATAGTGGCGACTCCAAGTTGATATAAACCCAAATGACTGACCCTTTGACATTCAGAACCCCAATATAGATTCAACCTTGTGAAATAACACTTTCTGTGTGCTCAGTTCCACCACATAATGCAAAGTTAGAATATGAGATTTGGACACATTCACCCACTTTGAGTTTCCCTTAGAAATACTTCCACTCTGGCAGACAAAAAATCTAACCGACTACATCCCTGTGTAGCCTGGACTCCCCTGAGTCCGCAGCAAAAAGAATCACTTAAAATGGTCAAGTAAATTGATAGCATTTTCAAGTAAATTGATAGTTATGGATGGCCAAATTTGTCATTTATACAAGGTGCTCTCTAGGAGAGGCAGCTACCTACCCAAAATTTTCTAAGTCCTATTCCCTCTCTAAAACTCTATCTAGTGAAGTACGGCACCAATCAAATTACTGTGGCGTTCAGAAAAGTAGAGGTGCCGGTGTACTTTTTGTACGACCATTGTACGACATGGCCAAAATGTCTCCACGTGTCAAATCAAGATTAGTTCCTGTAATCTCTTGAATTCCCGTAATCTAATGTTATCGCACCACATGTCATCTGACGTAGAAAAGACCGAAAAACGCCAAAAGCACCTTTTCCGTGATCGCGGCGCCTATCGCGGCCGTCCGATCAAAACCGGCTATAATCCTAGCCGCTGAAATTCGACGCGCGGTATTTGTTTCGCTATCGAAACAAATGTGCGGTATCCGTTCTGTCCGCGTACCGTACTACGTACTAAATCAAAATGTATCTATGCACTAAGTATCTTTTCGCCGCTAAACGAATTAATCTACATGTGACGATTTATATATTTATCAAATCCTACATATTGTAATATGTGTCCTAGGCCTAACGGTTAGAGCTAACGTCTAATGGAAATTGACGGACGGCAGGTACCAGGATCAATTCTTGGGTCCGTCAATTAACTTTTAGTAAATATATCTAATCCACCCCATGTCTTCTCTAGTGAGCTTTAGGCAGCCATGGCTCTAGCTCCCTATCAAGCCTTCAGTGACTACAACAAGTGTGGGGGCTTGGAGAAGGGAGTCAGGGACAGACTGCCTTTGCTCTTTTTCTATAAAGACCTAGAAAATACTCAAATATCAACACTCCCCTTATTTTCTAGTCTACTTTTTCAACTCTTACAAACAAATAAACAAACACTCCTTCCCCTATTTCCTTTTTCTTTTCCTTTTTCTTTTCCTTTTATAAAACTTAAGAAAAATACTCTCGTATTTAAAACAATGCATTAGATGAACTGAAAATACAATTGCATCACACATTTCATTTAGCACCTCACTTATCATAAATCCGATCAAAGATTTTATCCACCTCCTCCCCTTTTCATCCAACCAGAATCTACTTCCCTTTTGCATTTCCAACAGTCAGCCCCATCCTCAACCTGCAACACATATCCGGATGATAACCCTTTTACAGTTATTTCACAAGTGACATCACACACCAAGATGTCAACGTCCACCCCTAACGCCCCTAAAACACTTGTCCCATCTGTCCTCCAAGATTCTACATCTTTCAGATACACATATTTTATCCATGGAATTCTTTTCCACTTCACTCAATTCCCTAAAAAATTCTTCCCCATCCTTTAATATTTCCCTTTTCCCCTCATCCGACCGGAAGTTTTCTTCTTCGAACCATAGTCTCCTTTTCCACCCGCGTTTCCCCGAGGATTTTATAAATGACGGACTTTTACCAGATCCGAACCGACGCCATTTAAACATGTACCCTACCTTCCTCGACTCCTCTTCTTTATTCTTTACCTCCCACACCGTTTGTTTTCAATTTCGAATTTCTTCACTTTCACCTTTTCCTCTTTCATCCTCCCTTTCGCATTCCCTTTTTTCCAATTAAGGCGCCTCCATACGACCTGTTCCCACAAACGCAACCCCTTTTTCAAAGCCGTTTTCCTCCCTTCCACCAGTTCCGGCGATTTGTTCTCATCACGCCCGGCCGCCACCACCGCTCCCATCACGCCCACCAATCACCGCCATCTCACTTCACGCTTCCCTAATCACCACTACAAATAAATGATTCTCCCCTCACTACTTCTACAAGCTCCAGTGCTTTCCTCACAGAATCCCCATGGTTTCCTGTCCATGATAAGTGCATACACAAATGATGTTTCATCATCCGAGTTTGTATTAATCTTACTCTCCTCAGATTCTACATATCCCGCACTAGCTAGCTCAACATTTAACGCACCAATATCATTGCAAAACTCTATCAAGCTCCCGCCTTTATAAACATAGGCCTCTATTTCCTGTTTTACTAATTGCTGCCTTTGAATAGTGTCACTCTTATAAATCTGACTTAGTGCTTCCCATATCTCTGAAGACTTGGTTAGACGTAAAAGAGTGATAGCTATCGACTTAGACACATATCTAAGTATGAGATGTTTTGCTATGGTGTTTTTGTATTCCCATATTTTTCTGTCATTTCCTTCAATTTTAATCCCTACATGTGGTACCATAGGTGAGAGCCTAGCTCCCCTCACCATAAGTGTCCCTTTTTCCTTCTCCCCTATTTCCCCATCCACGGAAAGGTTTTTCCCTTCACCTTCTGTGCATCTAAACTCCGGATAATATTTTGGGCATCCTCAGATGATTCTCCATAGTAATCTCCTCCAAAGCCAAGTGGCGGACATCTCACTTGTCCCGCAACAATTCCCCATAAGTGCTTCTCGAAAAGCAATCCCTCCATTGTAAATGCCCAATAAGTGAAGCATGTTCCATCAAACATAGGCACCCTAGATGGTGGGCCCATAACCTGAAACTCTGAGACCTCCATTGGCCCTTAGAGTATGCAGATCCAAAAGAAGCTAATCTAGATAGTGCCGACTCCAAGTTGATATAAACTCAAATGACTGACCCCTTGACATTCAAAACCCCAATATAGATCCAACCCTATGAAATAACACTTTATGTGTGCTGAGTTCCACCACAGAATGCAAAGTTAGAATATGAGATTTGGACACATTCAACCACTTTCAGTTTCCCTTAGAAATACCTCCACCCTGGCGGACAAAATCGCCAACTACACCCCGTAGTTCGACTTTCAGTCCAGAAATGAATCACTAAAATGGTTATAAATCGATGTTATACGGCCAATTTGCCATTTATACAGCCAAGAGAGGCAGCTACCTACCCAAAAATTTCTAAGTCCCACTCCCTCTCTCAAACTCTATCTACTAAAGTACGACACCAATCAAATTACTGTGTCGTTCAGAAAAGTACAGGTGTCGGTGTACTTTCTGTACGACCCTTGTACGACATGGCCAAAATGTCAACACGTGTCAAATCAGGATTAGTTCCTGTAATCTCCAGAATTCCCGTAATCCAACGTTATCACGCCACGTGTCATCTGACGTAGAAAAGACCGAAAAATGCTTAAAGTACCTTTTCCGTGATCGCGGCGCCTATCGCGGCCGTCCGATCAAAATTGGCTATAATCCTAGCCGCTGAAATTCGACGCGCGGTATTTGTTTCGCTATCGAAACAAATGCGCGGTATCCATTCTATCCGCGTACCGTACTGCATACTAAATCAAACTGTATCTATGCACTAAGTATCTATTTGCCGTTGAACGAATTAATCTACATGTGACGATTTATATATTTATCAAATCCTACATATCATAATATGTGTCTTAGGCCTAACGGTTAGAGCTAACGTCTAATGGAAATTGACGGACGGCAGGTACCAGGATCAATTCTTGGGTTCGTTAATTAACTTTTAGTAGATACATCTAATCCACCCCATGTCTTCTCTAGTGAGCTTTAGGCAGCCATGGCTCTAGCTCCCTATCAAGCCTTCAGTGACTACAACAAGTGTGGGGGCTTGGAGAAGGGAGTCAGGGACAGATTGCCTTTGCTCTTTTCTATAAAGACCTAGAAAATACTCAAATATCAACACGTGGCAGAGGCTATGTGCCTTTTTACAGGGTGGTTACGAATCTATAAAAATCTTGATGAAATTCATGTATTTTCTAGGTCTGAATAGTAGAAATAAAAGGAGAAAGTCAGCAAAGGCAGCATGCTTCTTGCTCCACTCTCCAGTCACCATACTTGTTGCATTCACTGAAGACCGAAGCGAGAGCTAGAACCATGGCTGCGTATGCTATCGAAGAAGATAGAGAATAGGCTAAATACTTAGTCTGTACCAAAAATGGGTTGCCAGCACCAGGATTTGATCTTGGTGCCTACCATTGATCAGAATAGCCAGTAGCTGTTAGTTTTATTCTATAGGCTAATAACAATGCTAAGAAATATGGTAGGATAGATGTTTGAATTTGTACACGGCAAAGATTCCATTTAACTACTAGAACGGAATATTAAAGCATAGAATCCACTATACCTTATTTACCGTACAAAATAAATTACCTTATATATCGTACGAAATAAATGTTACAGAAATTTATTTTGACGATCCAAATCAAAAGCCGACTTTGATCAACGACCATGGTGCGAGCCGAGATTCCAAAATGGCCGCCTTGCTGGCTTTTGGACGACGCCACTTTCGATGACACGTGGCAACATCTTACAGTTTTACGAAATCGCTGGAGTGCACGATAACAAGTCTGAATGTGACAAATGTCACACTTATGGCCACGCTGTACAAATGCCGTACAAAAAGTGCTTCGGTACCAGTACTTTTATGTACGGTACAGTCATGTGATTCGTACTGTATTACAGTAGTAGAGGGTTTAGAGAGGGGTTTATGACTTAGAAAAAATAATACGTAGCCGTCTCTCTCCCAGAGTGCTTTTGTATTTATAGGCCATCTTTGGCCAACCATAACTAACTGTTCAAGGGAACAATTTCGATGAATTTTTTTGCTCCAAACTCAAACGAGTCCACGCTACACAAAGGTGTAGTCCGTCAAAGATTTTGCCTACCCTCTATGGTTCCATTTGTAAGGGAAAGTCAAAGTGGGGGAATGTGTCCAAATATTTATATTCTAACTTTGCAATCTGTTGGGGAAATCAGAACACAAATTGTCTTCTTTCACAGGGATGAAGCTTTATTCGGGTTTTGACTGTCAGGTTGTCAGTCATTTGGGTTTGTATCAACTTGGAGTCGGCACTATCTAGATAAGTTTCTTTGGATCTGCGATTTTTGTGGGGGAATGGAGCTCATAAAATTTCAAATCCAACATAGAATCATTGTTGGAAGATATCTCGTCACGGTCCCCTGCTTGCCGACAAAGGCATAGACATTTTGAAAATAGAATGTTGCAAAAAGAGTCGTTAAGAAAGATAGAGAGTCTGCAAAGAAGAGGGGATTTAAGTTGTACAATGGCATAATACGCACAATTTATAACGCACGGTTTGTCCAGTGACAGGTTAAAGAAATTATAAAGAAAATCTTTGCCCGAATATATCTGTTACGCTACACCGCCAATCTCTATTAGCGTCAAAAAAGCTAATTTGGTGCCCACTATTTTTTTTTTCAAATTCTTAAATAGAATTATTAATACTATTTAAAAAAAACCATGATTTCTAATTAGAGTAAATGATTTACCCTAAAATTTGAAATTTCCAATTAGCGTTAATAACGCTAAATTTTTTTTTACATTATTTATTCATTTACGCTCATAGCGATTGGCGGTGTGCTGTACCTCTGACCTCCGTGGTTTGCGGCACTTATGGATTGTCGGTTTCGAATTTTACCGTCGATTTGATTCAATGAGGTGCCTGACATCCAAACTGTAAGCTTCTAATTTTTTGATGATTTTTTAATATATGACAAAAAAAACTTTCGTGGTTAATAAAACGTGTATGCAATAGTTGGTTTACTGGCACGACTTTGATGGGAACTAGTAAAACCGTACAATGGTCATACAGTTTAAGGCACCTCTTGATGAAATCTAGGCCACTTAAATATATTTGTACAATTTTTGCCAGCTCCTATTGGAAACATGCCTTACTCAACGATCGTCAAGTGCTCAGTTTAACGTGTTTTTGTAGCGCGAAATTGCCAGTTTTCGGTTTCGGAAACATTTTAAACGCTTGGAGTACATTTTCTTCGGACGACATAATTGTTCATGGCGTTTAGTGCGAATGATTTAATCGCGACGAATTATTTGTAACAAACGCATTGAACCTTTTGAAAAAATCTTAAAAATCGTTAATGAATTTTCGTCCGTACTATTTCCGTACATGTAAACAAAAATGAATTTCATATATACTGCAGTTTGTACATTTTTTGTACATTTTCCGTATCTTTTCGTAATAGTCCGTACATTTTTGGTACAATTCCGTACATTTTCGTAAAAATTCTGTTCAGTTTACCGGATAGAAAGTACTACGAAGTGCAACGTATCTTTTCGTCAAATTTTGTACATTTACCGTTCAAAGCCGTACAGCTATTGTACAATACCGTACAGTTTCCGTAAATTAGCCATTCAATTTACCGGACAAAAAGTACATCGCATTTTTTTGCGATTTTTTCAAAAGTCACGAATTATACGTTTCAATCGCAAAAAAAGGAAAAAATCGTTCGAATTGAACAACAAGGTCGAACGGTATAGAACATGTCTTATTTAAATTCAATTTCAATGATTAGACTGTAAATGCCACGTGTTTCCATGAGAACTTGACAACAACGAAAATGATATTCACGTTAATATGAAGACCGGGCACACTGGCGAACGCACGAAACAAAATCCAGACGAAATATTCACCTTTTCGTCAGGGTCCTCACGTACGTGTTTGTACGGTGAAATTCCAAATCAGATAAATTCTTCGTTCGTACGTATATGTACGGTGGATTCTCAACATTTTTTAACCGCTTTTTGAAATATAGGGACCCTCTCGTCCTCTCTCACCGACGCGAGAGGGTGAAAAATATAATGCTACAAATAAAAATGTGAAAATGAAAACATGGTAAAGCGCAAACGGATACCCTTAGAAATTTTTAATGTGTACGTACTAACCTGGAGTGCGTCATTTTTTGACTAAGTGGTTCTAACACATACTGTTGTCGTATCGCCGACCCTTCTTCCCATTGGATGTCTGACTTAACACATCCGGAGTTCTCTTTTGGCATTGGGTTGGTCTTCTAATAACAAACTCGTTAGATTGGTATTAGATTATCGTGAGGTGGGGCACAAGACGTCGTCACCTCCCTTTATCCAACAATTCTCGTAATCCAATGGACGTCGTTAGCACCTCCCTCTCATGATTTCACTCTATAATATTCTCTTACCGGTTCGCATAGTGGGATTGTGATTTAGAGCTTGTGAAAGTGGCTCGCAAGTGTTTTCTTTAAGATGATTGGAGGACCCTCCGTGTTGAGCACGCGTCATCCGCCAGCATCTTTGAATGTCTTTACCTTTCATCGACATGGTGAAGACGTCTCATGAAACTCTGAGACCTCCATAAGTCCTCAGAGTAGACAGCTTCCAAGAAGCCTCTAGGATAATCCTGACCCCTTTGTGTTCCAGCAAAAATAACTGCCACCCTGGCAAACAAAAACCCTGACCACCTGCACCCCTGTAAAGGCAAGACTCCCTTGAGTCGGTAGCAAAAAGAATCTCTGAATTTGCTCCCCTGAAGAGTAAGTTATGGAGGGTCAAAGTTGACCTTTTGTACAGAAGCTCTCTGGGAGAGGGGGTCCTATCTTCTAATTTTTCTAAGTCCTATCTCTCTCACAGACTCTATCTAGTGATGTACGGAACCAATCAGAATTGAGTTTCGTATGCAAAAGTACAGCTGCCGGTGTACTTTATGTACGGACATTGTACGACATGGCCAAAATGTCGACACATGTCAAATTCGGATTCGGTGCCATAATCTCCGGAGATTCCACAATCCAACGGAATTTTGCCACGTGTCATCCGATGTGGCGATGGCCACAAACCTCCGAAATCTTCCTCCGCGATCTCGGCGCTAATCCCGGCCGTCCGATTAAATTCGGATTTAATCGTAGCCGTAATAAATACATGCGGGGTATTTGTTTCATTTACGAAACAAATGCGCGGTATTGATTTTTGTCCGTACCGTAATTTGTACATTATATATTACTGGATCTATGTATCCCGTAATTCATTTCAGTTAAATGAATTATCGTACGTATACATATATAAATAAATATCAAACTACATAGTACGTAACACTACTGCTAGACTTAACGGCTAAGGCTACCGGCTATTCCCGATCTGCCGGCCGGTAGGTACAAGGATCAAATCCTGCCGCCGGCACATACCTTTTAAATAAATAAATAAACCCTAATATAAAATTCCCGTAAACCTCAAGATAGCCAAGGTAGCCATGGCTCTAGCTTCCTCTCCAATTTCTCAATGACTGCGACAAGTTTGAGAGTTGGAGAGAGAAGTTAGAGATAGACTGCCTCGACTTCTATATTTCTTTTCAGACCTAGAAAATACTAATAAAACCATTAGTTTCTACACTCCCCTTTTTTTCTAGTCAATCTTTAATTTCAGACCACACTTCTCCCTGCAAAAAATTGCTTAGGGGAAGGCACAGGTTTGGTCATCATATCTGCTACCATCTCACTATCTGGTCTGTACTCTAAACTGATTATTTTTTTTTCTACTTTCTCTCTAACAAAGCTGAGTCTGATGTCCATGTGTTTGGCTTTAAAATGGTGTTTAGGATTGGCAGAAATAGCGATTGCTGCCTGATTATCACAAAATATTTTCTGCACACCACTCTTAAGGTGACCAAGCTCACCAAGCAAAGACTTGACCCACATCAATTCTTTTACAGCAGAGCAAGAGGCCATATACTCAGCCTCCATGGTGGACTGAGCAATAACCTTTTGCTGTTTGCTACTCCAACAGCAAGCCCCAGCACCCACATATAATACATATCCAAAAGTACATCTCCTCATCGGAGCATCACCATAACTGGCATCACTCCAAGTAGTGATGTCAGTATTCTCCCCACCCAAATGCAACCATAGATCTCTAGTTCCTACCAAATATCTAAGGACCCTCTTAGCTGCCTCCCAATCCCTCTTAGTGGGAGCATTTAGACTTTTAGTCAGCACTCCTACAGCTGCAGCTAAATCCGGCCGGGTACAATTCATAAAATAGATTAGACTTCCCACTACTTGCCTGTAAGGAATAGTCTGCATGAACTTCTGTTCATCAGGAGATAATTCCTTGTCTAAGACTATGACTCCTTCTTCCTCACTCCCCTCACTTCCCTTCTTCAACTCCATTGGAGTTGTATAACTATTAGCTTTATCCATTTGAAAATTTTCAAGCATGTTCCCTATTGCTTCCTTTTGAGTCAATCTTATAATTTTCCTTTTTCGGTCTCTCTCTACTTGAATTCCCAAAATATATCTTGCTTCTCCCATATCCTTCATTTCAAATCTCCCCTTAAGATCGGTTTTCAGTTTGTTAATTTTTTCCATTGATATACTTTATACAAGCAAATCATCAACATAAATTGCAATAAATATCAAACCTTCCTCATCTTCGAAAACATAGATTGAGTGATCTGAGCTGATCCGAATATATCCCTGACCGGTAAGAAACTCATCAAGCTTCTTATTCCATTGTCGAGGTGCCTGTTTCAAACCATAAAGAGATTTAATCAGCCGGCATACCTTACTCTCCTCTCCTTCCTCCAGAAAACCTTCGGGTTATCACATGAAGATCTCCTCTTCCAATTCTCCATGCAAAAAGGCTGTCTTGATGTCCATCTGATGCACTTCCATGTCTTCCGCCGCTGCTAAACTGAGAAGTATGCGGACGGAGGGAAATCTGACCACCGGGGCAAAGGTTTCCTCGTAGTCAATTCCTTCCTTTTGTGTAAATCCCTTTGCCACTAATCTGGCCTTGTAGCGCTCGATTGTGTTATCTGGGTTCAGTTTTAGTTTGAAAACCCACTTACAACCGATTGGTTTTCGGTTAGGTGGACAGTCCACCAGCTCCCAAGTATCGGCTGCCATGATTGAAGCCATCTCCTCATTGATGGTTATCTTCCACCGATTTCTTTCTAGACAAGTCATCGCCTCTCCATAAGTTTGAGGTTCATCTTGATGAGATAGTTTAGTTACCTTGTTATTAACCTGTTTTTCTTGCAGTCTTTTGCTACTTCTCCTCCCCCCCTCAAAATCTGAGGCCGGAATAGATGGTTCTCGTGGATTCTTTCGAACAAACTCGGCTTCTCCCCTATGCCTTGATTCCGAATCAATTTCTACCACGTCTTCCGCTTCGAGTAGAGTTGTTACTGAAGTTTCCACAGCAGAGTCCTTTTCGGTCTGATTTGTTCGTGCAAGAATGTCATCTTCTCTAAAACCTGGATAATTAGGAAGCTCAAAGTCATCGGAATTTTCTGACTCAAATCTGATTTTTACTAACTTCGTATATTTGAAGCGATCCACAGACTTTCCTTCATCCATAACTACTAAATGCTTTACTAAGATTATATCTTCCCTTTTTAGATCATAAACTTTATATCCTTTAACATCTTCATCATATCCTAATAAGTATCCCGGTTTTCCTTTAGGATCTAGCTTCCAATTGGACCGATCAGTATCTAGACTGAACACTTGACTGCCGAAAACCTTTAAGTGAGATATGTCTGGTTTCCGGCCTGTCCATCTCTCATAAGGTGTTTGATCTCTTATAGCTGAAGTAAGAACTCTATTCTTGAGGTAATTAGCACAGTTCATTGCTTCTGCCCAAAACCTTTTCCCTATCTTTTTATCTGACAACATACTTCTAGCACTATCACTTAGTGTTCTATTTAACCTTTCAGCTACCCCATTCTGTTCCGGATTTTCTGGAACTGTCTTTTGGGGTTGAACCCCATCTTCCCTCAAAAAATCCTCAAACTGGTTAGAAGTATACTCTCCACCATTGTCACTCCTTACTCTCTTGATTGGAGTTTCATGGATTTTTTCGCTCCATGCTTTATATTGTCTAAAACAATCCTCAGCTTCGGACTTGTTTTTCAAAAAATATACCCGGGAATACCGAGACCAATCATCAGTTATAGTCATCATAAATCTCTTCCCCCCCGGTGAGGGCACTTTAGCCGGTCCCCAAATATCTGTGTGTACTAGATCTAGAATTTTTTCTCCCTTATAGGTGGCTGACTTAGGAAAGGGTAATCTGTGTGCTTTACCTTGAGCACATCCACTACAATCACTTATATCATCACTCTCACTGAACTGAATCCCTTTCACCACTCCCATCTTTTTCATCTCTCTTAACTTATCTAGATTCACATGCCCAAGCCTCTTATGCCACATCATAATATCATGAACACCAGCATAATAAAGTTTCTTCTTTTCATTACTTAAGATCAGCCTAAACATCCCATGGCTACCTTTCTCAGCAATGAAATAGACATCATCCTAAAAACTAGCACTAAAGACTCCTTCCCTAGTGCTAGTAAAAAAACCCTTATCATCTAATACTGATGTAGAGATAAGATTTTTGTTCAGCTCCGGAATAAACAATACATTGGAGAATGTTAATATGGATGTCTTTCCTTCTACTAACACTTTTAGATCTACGGATCCTACAAGAGTAGTGGTGACTATCCTCCCATCCCCGTACTCTATCTCTACGGTGAGAATCTTTCTTATCTTAGTGAACAGGTGTCTATCCTTACACATGTGCATGGAGGCACCTGAATCTACAATCCAGCCTGCTTCACCTTTCAATCCACCGTAAGTACATTTCTGCCTTCGTGGAATTTCGACCTCATTTTTCGCCTCCAACTCCTCATCCAAAAGGAGCTCATCGTCCTCGTCCTCGGATTCAGCCTCAAGTACCTGTGTGACAAGGGCCTTTTTCTTTCCTCTCGGGGTACCACCGGTCTGCCCCTCCTTTAACCGAAGCTCGGTTAGCTTAGTGCACTCTGCCATATAGTGCCCCGGTTTCTTACAAAAGTGACATAGTCCTTTGGGAGCCCTTGGTTCGAACTCATCGGCCTGATTTTTCTGCTCCCTACCCCCATAGTTTCCGACCGGTTTTCGGGAATCCCTGTTCCTCCAATCAGTCGCTGTTGCCAAGGCTTGGCCACTCTTTCCTCCCCTTCGGATCTCAATTGTATTCTTTTGAAAGAGAATCATCCCTACTACTGAGTTCCATATCCACCTTGAGTCAGGCAAGTCCTGCACACGGTAAACTATGTTCACGAACTCATCAGGTAACTTCATCAGTAAACAGTTAACCTTTTCTTTTTCACTAAAATCTTTTCCCGCACTGTGTAGCTCCATGAAGAGTGTAGCAAGCTCATTGCAAAAATCCAACATATTTCCCCCTTTGTATACATACTCCTTAACTTTCTGATCAGCCAACTGTTGTTGCTGAATCGTACCACTTCGGTACATCTCTATGAGAGCCATCCAAAGATCGGATGCTCTTTCTACCTGCAAATGAGGACATGCAAGTCCTTGAGTGAGATGGCGTAGGATGAAGTGCTTTGCCGCCATATTGTTGAAGTCCCAGGTTTCAGTATCATTCTCCTCATTCCTCGGAATAGGTGACATGAATGTCGAACCAGTTGCTATTGGTGTGGTCATCTCTTTCTCCTTTCCTTTGTCCACCGCCTCTCCTTCTTTTGTTTCCTCTGTTGAAGGTGGGTCCTCTTTCCTGGTGAATCTGGTTCCTCCAAACCCTGGAGGAATTCCAAGACTTGATGGACGCCCCAACCGTCCACTCACTATCCCCCAAAACCTTTTTTCGCATAGAGCTCCTATCATCATACTTTCCCAGTATATGAAGCCAGGTCCATTAAAGATTGGTACCCTAGAGGGTGGGCCCATAACCTGAAACTCTGAGACCTCCATAAGTCCTCAGAGTAGACAGCTTCCAAGAAGCCTCTAGGATAATCTTGACCCCTTTGTGTTTCAGCAAAAAATAACTGCCACCCTGGCAAACAAAAACCCTGACCACCTACACCCCTGTGAAGGCAAGACTCCTTTGAGTCGGTAGCAAAAAGAATCTCTGAATTTGCTCCCTTGAGCAGTAAGTTATGGAGGGTCAAAGTTGACCTTTTGTACAGAAGCTCTCTGGGAGAGGGGGTCCTATCTTCTAATTTTTCTAAGTCCTATCTCTCTCACAGACTCTATCTATTGATGTACGGAACCAATCAGAATTGAGTTTCGTACGCAAAAGTACAGCTGCCGGTGTACTTTATGTACGGACATTATGCGACATGGCCAAAATGTCGACACATGTCAAATCCGGATTCGGTGCCATAATCTCCGGAGATTCCACAATCCAACGGAATTTCGCCACGCGTCATCCGATGTGGCGATGGCCACAAACCTCCGAAATCTTCCTCCGCGATCTCGGCGCTAATCCCGGCTGTCCGATTAAATTCAGATTTAATCGTAGCCGTAATAAATACATGCGGGGTATTTGTTTCATTTACGAAACAAATGCGCGGTATTGATTTTTGTCCGTACCGTAATTCGTACATTATATATTACTGGATCTATGTATCTCGTAATTCATTTCAGTTAAATGAATTATCGTACATATACATATATAATTAAATATCAAACTACATAGTACGTAACACTACTGCTAAACTTAACGGTAAGGCTACCGGCTATTCTCGATCTGCCGGCCGGTAGGTACAAGGATCAAATCCTGCCGCCGGCACATACCTTTTAAATAAATAAATAAACCCTAATATAAAATTCCCGTAAACCTCAGGATAGCCAAGGTAGCCATGGCTCTAGCTTCCTCTCCAATTTCTCAGTGACTGCGACAAGTTTGAGAGTTGGAGAGAGAAGTTAGAGATAGACTGCCTCGACTTCTATATTTCCTTTCAGACCTAGAATATACTAATAAAACCATTAGTTTCTACATCTCAGGCTTTTATGACCCTTTGCGAATTCATCCTTGCACTATTGTGTCCTGCACTTAGCATTGGGTATCAAGAACCACTTGCCGATATTCGATTTGTACCTAATTTTAGGTACTCGATAATCGATATATCACTTCGATATATCGAAAAGCTAAATACCGCAATATTTTGCCTATGTATCGGAACGATATGTCGATATTTATATCGCGATATATAAAAGCTTGTTCTCTTGTTTTTTACAACTCTTCGAAATGACCTTTTTCGCACCCCTAAACTGATCTGTAATTTCTAGTAAATTTTCCATGTCTACTGTTTCCATATCTAAAAGTCTTAGTTGAAGGTAAGACATCCATAGTCACTTTTTCTCAAGTCGTTTTTATTCTAGGGTTAAACAAGAATCTTATCTCTACGTCGGTCTTAGATGATAAGGGTTTGAGTTTACTACTAAGAAAGGAGCCTTTGTTGCTAGCTATGAGGATGAAGTATATTTCACAGCTGAAAATGGTAGCCAGCGAAGGTTTACGTTGAATTTAATTAATGGAAAGACGGGGGTATACTATGCCAGTGTAAGTGACTTGATGATTTGGCATTAAAGATTGGGGCACGTGCATCTAGATAGATTGAAAGAAATGAAGAAAATAGAAGTAGTTGAGGGAATTCATTTTGGAGATAATGAGACCTTGGATGACTGTATTGGATGTGCTCAAGGTAAGACCCACATATTACCTTTCCCAAAAACCTCAACCTATAAAGGTGAAAAGGTCATAGATCCAGTTCATATTGACATATGGGGACAACCAAAGTGTCGTCAGTTGGAGGAAAGAGATTTATGCTTACTATTACTGATGATTAGTCTAGATATTCCAGAGTTTACTTCTTGAAAAGTAAGTCTAAATCACCGGTTTATTTAAAAGAGTATAAACCATGGAGTGAGAAGCTCCATGAAACACCTATAAAGAGAGTGAGGAGTGATAATGGGGGGGAATACACTTCTAATCAGTTTGAGGATTTTTTGAAAGAGGAAGGGGTTGAACACCAAAATCAGTTTGAGGATTTTTTGAAAGAGGAAGGGGTTCAACACCAAAAGACTGTCCCAAAGAATTCGGAACAAAACAGTGTAGTCGAGAGATTAAATCGGACATTAAGTGATAGTTCCCGTAGCATGCTATCAGATAAAAAGTTAAGAAAACCCTTCTGGGCAGAAGCTATGAACCGTGCTAATAACCTTAAGAATAAAGTCCTTACCTCGGCAGTGAAAGGTCGAACATCTTATGAAAGATGGACCGGGAGAAAACCGGATATCTCACACTTAAAGGTGTTCGGAAGTCAAGTTTTTAGTCTAAACGCAGAAAAATCTGATTGGAAGTTAGGTGCAAGGGGAAAGCCGAGGTACTTACTTGGATATGATGAGAATGTAAAAGGATATAGAGTTTATGATCCCGGGAATTAATATATCATCCTAGTAAAACACTTGGTAGTTATGGATGAAGGAAAGTAGTAGATCCCTTTAAATATACTAAACCAGCCAGAATTAGATTTGAATCTGAAAGTGAGTTAAATTAAGATTCTTTTAACCAAACTTCGGTTCAACCGAACTTTGCAGATGAAGAGAAAAATCTGACCGAGAATGACTCTCTCTTAGAGCCACAGTTTCCACTTCAAACCAAGGAAGAGAACAAGGAAAGACCGGAAATGGATGATGAACGACCGGTGATGGACTCCATGGATAGGGGAGAAGATGAATTCATTCGGAGAAATCGGAGATTACCCTCCATTCCGGCTTCGGATTTTAAATGAGGGAGGAGAAGCAGCAAGAGACTTCAAGAAAGAGAAGTGAATAACAAGGTAACTAAGCTGTCATATTTGAGTGAACCGTAAACTTATTCGGAAGCAATTAATAGTCCGTAACGGAGTAGATGAATGGCATCCAATAATGATGATATGGCTTCCATTATGGAAGCAAACACTGGGAGCTGGTGGAATGTCCCTTGGACAGAAGGCCAATTGGATGCAAGTGGGTGTTTAAGTTGAAACTTAACACAGGTTACACCACCGAGCGGTATAAGGCCAGATTAGTGGCGAAAAGGGTTCACACATAAGGAAGGGATCGATTATGAGGAAACCTTCGCTCCGGTTGTAAGATTTCTCTCCGTCCGGATTCTAATTAGTTTGGAGGCAACGAAAGACATGGAAGTTTACCAAATCGATATCAAAACCGTTTTTTTACATGGAGAATTAGAAAAAGAGATCTTCATCCGACAACCGGAAGAGTTTGTGGAGAAAGGAGAAGAAAGTAAGTTGTGCAGATGTATAAAGTTTCTTTATGTATTAAATTAGGCTCCACGCCAATGGAGCAAGAAGCTGAACGAGTTTTTGACAATTTTGGAATATACCCGAATCAGCTCGGATCCCTCCATCTATCTATTTGAGGACAAAGAAGGTATAATTTTCATTGCCCCCCATGTTGATGATTTGCTTGTTTTGAGTAAATTAATAGAGAAAATTAATGGATTGAAAAAGGATCTAAAGAATAGATTTGAAATGAAGAACTTGGGGAAAGCAAAATATATTTTGGGCATTCAGATGGAGAGGGATAGAGAGAAGAAAATAATAAGGCTAACTAAAAAGGAGGCAATCAAAAACATACTTGAGAAATTTCAAATGGATAAAGCAAATAGTTGTACAACTCCAATAAATTTAAAGAAGGGAAATAAGGGGAGTTCAGAAGAGGGAGTTGTGGTTCTGGATGATGAGTTACGACCGGAGGAAAGAGAGTCCATGCGGAATATTTTGTACGGACAGGTTGTCGGCAGTTTGATCTATTTTATAAGCGTATCATCTTGATATAGTTGTAGTGCGATTGCGGCAAACCTAAAGCACCACTTGAAAGCAAAACATATGGATATCAAATTTAGCTTTGTTAGAGAGAAGGTTGACGATAAAATAATTAGTTTGGAGTATAGACCGGATGAGGAGATGGTAGTAGACATGATGACTAAACCGGTTCCTTCTCCCAAATTGGTATTTTGTAGGGAGAAGTGTGGACTAAAGTAAAAGATAGATTTAAAATTAAGGGGAGTGTTGAAAAAAATATTTTATCCTCTTTCTCTTTGTCAATCTATGCTAGTACTACAGCCCTTATACTTGTCGTAGTCAGTAAGGACTGGCAAACAGCCATGGCTGCCTTAGAAATCATGGATTTCAGTATCATTTGCCGCGGCTTTTGGAACAACCCCTACCGGTATCGATTGAGAAGCTATCAGTGTGAGTTTCTCCTTCCCTTTCTCTTTGCTTTTGTCCAACACAATGCTCTCCCCGTCATCATCTACCTCCTCTGTCTCCCCAATTCCTCCTTAGAATCGAGCTCCTCCAAACCTGGTGGAATTCCCCTATTTGCAGATAACGGCCGAACAAACCACTCACAATGCCCCAAAGCCGTTTTTCAAAAAGTGCACCCCTCATCATAGTTTCCCAATATATCAACCCCGTTCCATTAAAAATGGGCACCGTAGAGGGTGGGCCCACAACATGTAATTCTGTGACCTCCATTGGCCCACGGAATGTCTAGCATATATGAAGCCTTTAGGATAATATTTGCCCCTTTTACTTTCAAATCAAATAAAAGCCACCCGCGGCTAAACACGAGTCTGACCAACCTCACCTCTGTGAGAGCCCAACTCCTTTGAGTCAGACTCTAAAAGAATTTTTGAATTCGATCCCTTGATCTGTGTGAGGGCCCAACTCCTCTGAGTCAGACGCAAAAAGAATTTCTAAATTTGCTCCCATGACTTGTAAGTTATGGATGGCCAAAGATGGCCTATAAATATAAAAGGTCTCTTAGAGAGAGGCGCTTGAAAAATGTCTAAGTCCTAAATCCCTTACTACTGTAGTACCAAACTAATCAAAAGATGTAAAGTACAAAAAGTCGTTGTACTTTTTGTACGACCATGGTAAGGCATGGCCGTCTTGCTAACTCTTGTCTATTCTTGAGCTATGGTCGCTCTCCCCGTAATGTCCGCCATCCACTCATGTCTTGCCATGTGTCATCCGCCGACATTAGCTCACAAACCGCCAAACGACCACTCCAGTACATCACCTCTAGTGTGAGTCGTCCGATCTGAAGTCAACATTTGATTTCGTCCGTTTATATTAAATGTCGTTTCGTGTATTTTGTGCGGTCCGGTATTTCGTGCAGTCCGGCTTGTTTCGTGTTCGTTCAGTTCTATAATCCGTTAAATGGTATGTCAAGTGGTATATCTTTAAGTATGAATTATTTCCCATGTACGTAACGCTTCATCAAGACTTAACGGATAAGACAGACAAGACGTTGTACAACAATAATCTTGTAGAACCTAGGATCAAATCTTGGTTTGACAGCCTATCTTTTGCAAGGGGATGTGCCTCATGTCCCTTTCGTTATCTCCCTGTCTGCCTCCCTCTTTTTCTAAGGTACCCATGGCTGTCTTTGAGTCCTCAGTGACTACGACAAGTATGAGGATTTAAATGACACCACATGTTGTCAAAAAAAAGATAGAAATATAAAATACCTTTTTCAACAATCCACTTGCTCCATTGCTCCAATTGGAGAGTATTAATATAGGCACACAAGATCATTCTCACATCGTTAAAACTATTGCTTTCTAAAAGGGAGGGTATATTGTTCGTCCTAACATGTCACAACTATAAGGAAATTAATTGAGTTTCGCTGAATGGTCCAATTATATTTTTGGTCACACTTTTAACTCTGAGACCTCCATTGTTCCTCACAGTAGACAGCTCACGAGAAGCTTATCTAGGTAGTGCTGACTCCAAGTTTATATAAAACCAAATGATTGACCCCTTGACAATCCAAACCCCATTACAGCTACACCCCTGTGAAATAAGACTTTCTGTGTGCTCAGTTCCACCACAGAACGCGGAGTTAGAATATGAGTTTTGGATAACATTCCCCACTTTGAATATCCCTTATAGATTCAGCTACCCTGGTAGGCAAACACTCTGACCGACTATACCCCTTTGTAGCTTAGACTACCCTGAGTCCGCAGCAAAAAGAATCACTGAAATTGGTCAACTGAGTTAATAGTTATGGCTAGCCAAAGTTTGCCTTTTATACAAGATGCTATCTGGAAGAGGCGGCTACCTATCCAAAATATTCTAAGTCCTAAACCCCTCTTTAAACCCCCTAGTACTAAGGTAATGACCAATCACAGGACTGTACCGTACAATAAAGTACAGATGCACGAGTACTTTCTGTACGGACAGTGTACGACGTCGCCATAATGCGATATTTGTCACATCCGGATTTGTTGTCTTCCGATCCGGAGATTCTGTAAGCCTGTATGATGTTGCCATGTGTCATCCGCAGTGGCGGAGTCCGCAAACCGCCAAATTGTCCTTTTCGCGAAGCCGGCGCTAACTACGGTCGTCTAATTGATATCGGTATTTAATACGGACCGTCGAAACAAATGTCCGTGCTATTTGTTTCGTCCGGTACTAATAGTACAGTTGTTTCTATGCCCTATAAACCGTAATCTAGTTAAATGGAAAAGCCTGCGTGTACATGTTTAAATACATATTAAACCCAATACACTTTAGCACTAGTCCTAAACTAAACGGACAAAGCTACCAGCTACGGTTGTCTTGACGGACGGCACGTACCAAGATTAATTCCTGTCGTCAAGTAGCTTTTGGTAAATCTACCTAATTCACCCCATGTCTTCTCTAGTGAGCTTTAGGCTCTAGTGAGCTTTAGGCAGCCATGGCTCTAGCTCCTTATCAAGCCTTCGGTGACTATGACAAGTGTGGGGGCTTGGAGAGGGGAGTTAGTGGCAGACTGCCTATGCTCTTTTCTATCCTAATACAGACCTAGAAAATACTCAAATATCAACACTCCCCTTATTTTCCAGTATATTTTCCTTTCTACTCCCACAAACAAATAAACAAACACCCCCTCCCTTTTTTTTCTTTTTCTTTTTCCTTTTCCTTTCATAAGCTTAAGAAAAATACTCTCGTATTTACAACTGTACATTAGATGAACCGAAATAATAATTGCATCACACATTGTATTTAGCATCCAACTTTTCATAAATCCGAGCCAAGATTTAATCCACATCTTTTTTCCATCCACACTAAATCTTATTTCCGTCTTGCAATTCAAACAGCCAGCCCCATCTCAAATATGTAACACACACCAAGATGTTAACCCTTTTACAGGCACACCTTCATAAATGCCATCACTCCCTTTAGTGATGTCAAAGCCATTACCCCCCAAACTTATCTTTAAATCAAGAGTCCCCACTAAGTCCCTCATAAGATCTACATCTTCCATACTCATATTTTTATCTATGATACTAACCCCATTTTCTGAACTTTCCTCACTCGCTCACTATCACTTTCTGACTTTATTCCCAATAAATTTTTCCTCTCCCCTAAACCTTTGATTAAATATTTCATATCTTCCCTATCCTTTAAAACCCCCTCTAGTTTTACTTTTTCCCTTTCCTCGGAATCCGTTGAGTATCCCTATCCGACCAGTTTTCTGTTTCCAACATATCGATAAAATTATCCTCATTATTTCTAACTCCCTCAAGTACCTCCCTTCCTTTTACTTCCCTTATACTTCCAAAAGCACACTGTTGCTTTCGTGGAATTTCTGTGTGCTTTTCTCTTTTCTCCACTCTACAGATGTGAAGAAGCTCCAAAATTTCTTCATCCTCTTTCTCCTCTTCCCCTTCTCTCTCCTCATTCACATACCTACTTCTAATTTCTTCCAAACAACGACACTCCTCCATATAGTGACGTGGTTTACTACAAGGGAAGCAAACCCCTTTTTCCAAAGCTCCCCTTCTTTTTCCTCTCCCTCTCTTTCCACCGAAGTTCCAAAAAGGTTTACCTTTGTCTTTCTTTCTCTCGTCACGCTTCTGCTCGACAACACCGTTTTTCTCATCACGCTTCCGCCAGTCACCACCAGCTGTAAATGCATTCACCGTGTTACATCCCCTACGAAGCTCCAAAGTGCTTTCCCTCACAAGAATCATCCCCATGATAATGCTCCAAGTCCATGAAGAGCATTCCATTGCCTGCATACGGTAAATTATGTCTTCGTACTCATCTGGATGTTTCATAATTAGTGTGTTAATCCTTCTCACCTCAGATTCTACATAACCTGCACTAGCAAGCTCAACATATAACGCAACAATATACTTGCAAAACTCTATCATGCTAACGCCTTTATAAATATAGGCCGTTTCATTTCACTCCTTCATTTCTTTGTAATTCTTTTATAAATCTGAATTAGTGTTTCCCAGATTTCCGAAAACTTGGCTAGATTTAAAAGAGTGATAGCTATGGACTTAGACACATATCTAAGTATGAGATGTTTTGCTATAGTGTTTTTATATTCCTAAATTTTTCTGTCATTTTCTTCATTTTTTGGTTCAGTTATAACCCCCACGAGTGGAACCGTAGCCGAGAGCCTAGCTTCCCTCACCATCGGTTTCCGTTTATCCTTCTCCCCTTTTCCCCCTTCCATGGTAATGATTTTCCCTTCACCTTCCGTTCCATCCTTACTCTGGTTAGTTTTTTGGAAAGCCTCAGATGATTCTCCATAGTGAGTTCCTCGAAAGGCTGGTGGCGGACACCTGACTTGTCCCGAAACAATTCCCCATAAGTGCTCTTCGAAAAGCAATCCCTCCATCGTAAACTCCTAATAAATGAAACCTTTTCCATCGAACATAGGCACCCTAGATGGTTGGGCCATAACCTGTAACTCTAAGACCTCCATTGGTCCTCAGAGTAGGCACCTCACGAGAAGCTTATCTAGGTAGTGCTGACTCCAAGTTTAAATAAAATCAATTGATTGGCCCCTTGACAATCATAACCCCATTAGAATTTCACCCTTGTGAAAAAAAACTTTCTGTGTGCTCAGTTCCACCACAGAATGAATATGAGTTTTGGATAACATTCCCCACTTTGACTTTCGCTTATAAATGCAACCATCCTGGCAGGCAAACACTTTGACCGACTACAACTCTGTGTAGCCTGGACTCCCTTGAGTGCGAAGCAAAAACAACCATTGAAATTGGTCAATTGAATTAATAGTTATGGCTATTCAAAGTCTGCCTTTTATACAAGATGCTCTTTGAGAGAGGCGGGCTACATACCCAAAATATTCTAAGTCCTAAACCCCTCTCTAAACCCCCTAGTACTGAGGTACTGCCCACTCATAGGATTGTATCGTACAATAAAGTTTAGATGTCAGAGTACTTTCTGTACGGACAGTGTACGACGTCACCATAATGCGACATTTGTCACATCTTGACTTGTTGTCTTCCGTTCCGGAGATTTCGTAAACTCGTATGATGTTGCCACGTGTCATATGGAGTGGCGGAGTCCGCAAACTGCCAAATTGTCCTTTCCGTGAAGTCGACGCTAACTACGGCCGTCTGATTAATATCGGTATTTAATACGGATCGTCGAAACAAATGTCCGTACTATTTGTTTCGTCGGTACTAATAGTACAATTGTTTCTATGCCCTATAAACCGTAATCTAGTTAAATGGAAAAACCTACGTGTACATGTTTAAATACATATTAAACCCTATACTCCTTAGCACTAGTCCTAGACTAAATGGACAAAGCTACCGGCTACGGTTGTCTTGACAGACGGCAGGTATACCACGATCAATTCTTGGGTCCGTCAAATACCTTTTGGTAAATCTACCTAATTCCCCCCTTGTCTTCTCTAGTGAGCTTTAGCCAGTCTGGCTCTAGCTCCTTATCCAGCCTTCAGTGACCACTACAAGTTTGGAGAGCGGTAGAGCGGAGTTAGAGGCAGAGTGCCTCTGCTCTTTTCTATCCTAATACAGACCTAGAAAATACTCAAATATCAACAGCTTTGACATACCTTGCCTCAGTTACACCCACCCACCCTCCCTCCATCCATCTATCCCTCCCTCCCTCCCTCTCTCCCTCCCTCCTTCGCTCAACAAGTGTGAGTGACTCTCCCTCTCCCTCTCTATCTCCATCTCCCTCACCAGAACACTCCTTAGAAGGATGATCTTGAGTTGTGACATCTTGATGCTATGGATGACTTTATTCTGATGGTTAGGGAGATATTTGGTTGGCTAGGAGGTGATGTGGATGATATCCATTGTACTTGTGGTAAACTCTCTGTAAAGGGTATGGGCCCCCAAGGGACTTCTTGATTTTTTTTTGGTATTGCCAACATTGATCTGTGACTTATAACGAGCGCGAGCTTCTATCCTCTTTCGATTTGCTATTGCTAGTGTGGATAGTCGATGTGTTCTTGGTGGGCTCCTTTTAGTTGTATTTTTGTATAAAATTGAAGTAGTTAAGTTATATTCAAACAATGTGATAGGCCAACACAACAATCTCATTGTGCAGACCTTTATCGAGGGCAAACTAAAGGCAAAGAAGCTGCACAACAAAATGAGTAAATGAGTGTAGAACCACAATATCTTTTACATTGTTATTTTTTGCGCATTTGTGGTTATTGTATTACTTCCTCCCCCAGAGCTTTCACTTTCTTTTAAGATTGTTTGCCATGATTTCCTTCTCCTTCACTTATACATATATGGCCAACTTGCTATCACTCTGTTTTCATAAGGCTTGTTTTTTATGTAAAGAACAAGAATGACCCATATACTGTCCAAAATTCCATCTTCCATGTGAGGATGGAGAAGGATGGAGAGGTATAATAACTAGGAGATTGATTTAATTGATGGAAGGTAACTTGACGCCCGACCAAATGGTGGTTAAAAGGAGAACGAAAGGATGTTTAGACGTTTTTTTCCGAATGTGATTCACAAAGCAAACGTTTAAACCTAACATACAACTTTGCATTGAAGTTTGTAAGTTATTGTGCATACACTATCTTGTTGTTGTTTTGGTGCTTGTTGTTCTTCCACTGTTAGCTTGCCTTGTTTGCAGATTATTTCCTTGTTTTTCCTTTTTTTGTTTTCTTGGAAGTTTGGTCATTTTTATCTCCCATTTTTCAATGCCAATGTATGTAGATGTTCACCATTGTTATTTCTTAATAAATTATTTTCAAAGCCTCAATAAGCCTCAAGGTTTCTTCCTCGATAAAGAAGGCACAAAGAAGGAAGGTAAATTAGTGGAAGGTATGAAAGAAACCTTCGATAAACCTTTTGATGAAAGAATTACACCTCTCTAAAGGGAGAATGATTGTGTCCATATATGTCATTATATTCTATTGTATCATAAAACCATCCAATACCATGCCTCTCCAGCTTGAACTTCCGTCTTTTGATTTAGTTTGCAATAGTTCAATACAACAAGTTTGAAGTGCTTACAGTGGGAAGCATAACTAAGTGCATAGACTAATACCTACTTGCAACCTCTGTCTATCCACATGACTGTATTATATTGTAAATCGCTATTAGTGTTAATAATATTTTCACGACTTAAAACATCTTTTCTCCATGCACATGTATATTCTTAATCAGCCCATCGAAAGATGAGAATCTTATCTTTCAATCATAATTGTTAGATCCATAATCCGACATGTGTGTATGGAGAAAAGATGTTTTTAGAGACGAAAAGAACATTAACACTAATAGAGATTCACGGTGTACTAATCTTTAGTAGTGTTAAAGTTTTTCCCCACTTTAAATATCTTTTCTTTGTGTAAGATTTTCATTCCAACAGTTGCTATTGGAAAGCAAGATTCTCATCTTCCTATTTGCTCTCTGACTGACAACTCAACATATGTGCACAAAGAAAAGATGTTTTAAGTGGCAATCAACTTCAACACTAGTAAATATTTATGTAGCCTTCACGTTTCGTGGTGACATTGTCAATCAAATAACCAAGAACTTTTAGTCACAGACTGTTTGTCCGTATGGAGCCGGTGAAGCTGTCAGATGGCAGTGTTCAAACATGCTGACATCACAACTTTCAAACAATCAACCTTCCGCACTCTAATGTTTTGGGATAGTACAACAGTTTCCCAAACAGTTCAACCTAAGCAATAAACCATCACCGTAGCCAACTGTTCTATGATCGTGATTATAGATTAAAAATCAAACAAAACAGGACAAACAACTGTGTCATGGTCAAAACCTTTAAATAGGCCAAACTAAGGAACCTTATAAGAGCAATGGAGTTGCAAAAAAAAAATTGTCAAAGAGTGTAGCACCTCAATATTATTTCCGTTGTTCCTGGTCGCGCATTTGTGGTTGTGATGTATTACTTCCTCCCCCAGAGCTTTTACTGTCTTTTTTGGTTATTTACCATGATTTCCCTCTCTTTCACTTCTATATCTATGGCCAATTTGCTATCACTCTGATTTCATAAGGCCCCCTATATGTAAACAACAGGAATCGTCATTATTTTTTCGAGAACACAAAAATCCACATATTGTCCATAGCTTCAAGCTACAGGAGAAGATGGAGAGGAATAATGACTACAAAGTTGATATAGTAGATGGAAAGTAGCTTCACACCTAACTAAATGGGTGGTTAAAAGGAGAACAGAAGGTTATTTAAACACTTTCTTCTGAATGTGATTCAAAATGCAATGTTTAAACCTAACATAGTTACAAGTTCTAAAGTCATGCCTTTGAACATTGTGCCTTTGCCTATTATGCCTACCAAAATGAAAAAGGGTTTTTTAGGGTTTGCATACTTCAGGATTGATGATTTAGTTAACAGTAACTTTGACAGTAATTTAATATTAAAAACATTTTCAATACATAAACCGGATCATGACCTAAAAAACAGGTTTAACCAATGATGGGCTTTTATTTCATATCATTTGCCATGCTAACATGCGTGATACCTAATTGTTAGAAAGCTTTATGCTAGACCATGACATTCATCGTGGTGGCCAATGATTGGATAAACGGACTAATTGAATATAAATGAGTAACTTGCAGTAGTTAATGGATGGGAATTTCTTCTAGTTGAATTTACGATCTTAAGACACATCCCTCCACCACTCTAATGACCGACTTTTATTGACAATACAATGGATAATTATTTTGGACTTGTAACCAGCCCGAAAACCTTAGTAACAAATATCGGAAACCTCTAGCAAACTATATTACCAAGGACCCAATTTCCACCTTCATCATCATTAATACCATTATCATCTTTGTAACGGTCGACATTGCTAATGTCATAATTGCCATGGAGGTCTCCCACATGGCAAAGATCATCACTATTTAAACCATTTTACAGAATACCACCGCCAGCGGCTCGATCACATCGACGACATTACCACACCATGAATACAACATTAACCACTTATCATAAAACTCTTTACCCTTACCAAGATCACAACATCATATGATCATCATGATCATCGTCGTCGTCGCCATCATCATCATCATCAACAACAACAAGAACAACAACAACAACAACAACAACAATGTCAACAACAACATCATCATCATTAGGGAAAAAAGAAAGGCGTCAATGAGAAGAGTTCATCCTCCTGACTGCGAAGCCATTGGCTGACACGGTTGCATACGGCAATGGACGTCCGCTGCAAGAAGACGAAAGCGTCACAAACATCAAAAAGATATGAAGGCAATCTGAAGTTGGACATGATAGGAAATGTGAGAAATATGTGCACCAGATGTAGTGTAGACATAGAAACGAGAACGCTAACATTTTCCCTTTTCAGAATTTTGCATTAGAAGACACAACACTGTTTAGAGTCCAACCTTTCTGAACTACAGGACCTTCAAGAATTAACTCTCGCCAGAGGCACAAACAAAAAGAGCTGGCATATGATGACAGTGATGATAATGATGACAATGATAATGACGGCGATGATAATAAAGTGATAATGATGAATATGAAAGTGATAACAGTGATAATGATGACGATGATAATGGTGACGATGATAATGGTGACGATGATAATGATCACGATGATATTGATGACGATGATAAAGATGACGATAATAATGATGAAGATGATAATGATGACGATAATAATGAGGACGATGATATTGTTGACGATGATATTGATAACAATGATAATGATGACAATAATAACGACGACGAAGATAATGATGACAAAGATGATAATGCCTTTCATGATGATGACTATCATGGTCATCATGATCACAAATGATATCAAGAACTAAGAAAATTATTGAAGAACAAATTCTGATGACTTTGTTGCATTTCTGTAAAAAACGACTTTCCACGGAACATCTGATTCTAAAAGGAACTTTTGCTTCTCACCTTATCTGCAAGAAGATCGAATGCAGCGTAGATTTCAAATTCGTTTGTTCTCCATGCCAGCAAAACTGAACAACATTATCAAAACCAAGGTGTTAGACAGCTCACCGAATGCAAACAGAAAAAAAATTCAAGACAACAAAGCAATTGTTTTTTTCGGCAAATAAGCTCTATTGAAATATTACCCATCTCTCCCCTCCCCCTCCTCTACCCCCTCCTCTACCCCCTCCCTCCCCTTCCTCTCCCTCCCACTCTCACCATAGTCCTCCTCTTTCCTATACTGCATCTTGTGTCCTCCAGGTGGCCCTTCCTCACCCAACATGGAGGCACGAATCCGTTGGTAGC
>JBBHKE010001093.1:39062-96562 GCA_037447655.1 Zygnema cylindricum | reverse complement strand
GTGGGTGAGAAGGTGCGGAAAAGGAGGGGAGGGAGGGAGGGAGGGAGGGGTGAGAGGGAGTGGTTACCTGGAGAAGGCCCGGGTAAGGTTGTGGAAGACGCCTGCGGTGCCTCCGAGAAGGGAGCGCATGTCGAAGCGGGGAGAGCGGACTAGGGAGCGCTGCACTGCTGACGTCAGCAGCAACAGCACCTGCCACATGTTATGGCACGCTGGTCACGTCACACCACATCGCAGCACGGCACAGCACAGCAAGTCATGACACATGACACGACATCACATCACATCACATCACATCACATCACATCACGTCACATGACATCACGTCACAGCACGTCACATGACATGGCATGACATGGCATCACAGCACACCCCATCACATTGGCACACACTGGAACACCAGCACTTACAAAGGGAAGCTCTGGATAATCCCATAAAAGAAACATCAAGAACAGCAGACAATTGGAATTAGTTGCCTATAGAACATCTCCCTCTCTCTCTCTACCTTCCTGCCCCATCCTCTCTCCCTAAACCGTCAAAAGTTGTCTGCCTCAAAAGAGAATCACGTATCCAATGTTCACGATAATGTTACCAAATACCAGCTTTATTTGTAAGAATCACACTACCTTTTGTACATCCATACTCTAAAAAATTATCTAGAGTTAGGTGAAGTCAATTTCCACATCCATCGGAATAGTTCCAATCAAGATAACAGTTTGTGACACACAATGACGCCCATTGAAAAATCAAATCCGTCACAGCCTTTAATGACAAACAGAACGTCTCAAAAGGGTTTTTTTTTTCCATCTTCCCTTCCTTTTTCTTCACATAAAATAATACAATTCGATTTGCCTTCCAAACAAACCCCAGAGGAGACAAAATTTAGTCGATTTGGTTGATACATACCAAAGATGCCCATCCGCAACATAAACCTAAAATATCAAATGTTTATATGTGAATGGACGATCCAGATTTTAGCTTAGAGCTGCTGATAAGCATTCTTGAATTATACATGGCCCCATTCTACAAAGGTACTGGACTGAGCAAATATGTACAGCTGAAAAACGTTTTTCTGACTTTCTTCTTCTTGTTTTTCTATTTTTGTTCGTTTTTACTTTTTCTTCTTCTTTTCCTTCCCGTCTTCATACAACCGGACATCGCATAACCAGAGGGGATAAAAGAGTTTTCAATCTTTAAGATAAGAAATTTACCATCGTTAATGTGGACCATACTATCTCTAATCTGGCACTGTCCATGAGATTTGCGCACACTATTGAGTGTGGACAACAGCCCAAACACTAAACGAAACCAAAATTGACTCATATTCCTACCAAAGATTTTTTTATTTTTTAACTTTGACCAGCGGATCAATTTCTGGCCTGCTGAAAGTCGTCACCTGATAAAAGTACGTGAGAACAACCAGAAAGAGAAAATATTTATCAAAAAACTATGGGGCGGCAATTGGAAGAGGAAATTTCCATACCAATCAATGTAGATTTTAACGACATTGTTCGATCGGAAGTGAGGAATTACAGACGTCAATTGAAATTTAGGAGAACAAAAAATGGTTCACAAATTTTCTTATCATTTGCCAATTACTGCCGATAAAGGGAAAAAAGACTGCTTATGAAACAAAAAAGTTTACAAACAAAGAAAATTCACATTTCAGCGTGTGCTACTGTTTCTATCAAATGTTGGGAGGGGCCGAAAATCTTCAAAATCCTCTTTTGTCAAAATCCTCTCTTTTGACAAAAACAACCACAAAAGAAAGTCGTATTCACACGTACATTGCATTGGCCATTTTCTTTTTTCTGACAGACGGGAAGGGCGTCCTCCATCATCACTAATTACGGTCAGTCAATATTTGCACCATAAAATTTGAATTGTTTGTGCTCTTAGGCAGATGAAACGACATCCATACGAAAACAGATGGCGAAGGTCAGACATTCTGTCTACAGACCAAAAAAAACAGAACTTTGAACTTCTGTGAAAAGCAGAGGTCTCACGCAAAACCGCATAAGATTGGCCGTACATACTGCCATTGACAAAAGCAGAAACAGTCGCCTTAGTGTGAGAGAGCCCACCTTCAGAAATGTCCATATCTTTAGGACAGTGATTTCAGGAAAAGCTTTCAGAAAACGCCACAGCCAGACAGTGCCGCTCCATGTACAAATCCGTTATATTCTTTATTTGATCAAATTAGCAAAAAAGAGAATATAATTGATGTTGAACTAACTAAAGAAGTTGGATCTAGTACAAATAATTTGCAAGTATCAAGAATTGAAATAAAGCCTGAACGCAAATCTCGTCGCGGTAGAAAATCTGGACAAAAAGATTGCAAACCACGGGTTCGCAGGACAAGACTGGAAATACTTCATGTAAAGAAAGACGTTGAGAAACGAATTTCTCGGCTTCAATCGAGACAGTCATACATGAATCTGGTGAATTAGATTGCAAATGTGAAGCGCTTTTACAGAGAACAACAATTTGATATCTGTAAAGGATCACCTAGACAAGAAACAGAGTGGATCATAATACGATTTTTTCAATAAAGCTACAGAGCACTACTCGGACTTCAGGTATCTTATGTAGGTAAAGCACATGTGGACTGTACTTTGTATCAATAAGATGTATGGCACTTGATATGGATGAAATACGTGTGAACTGTCCTTCATGTCAATAATTACATATTAAAACTACCGGTATTATGCATGAATACTGGACAAAATTGATTTCTACTCGCATTGAATAAAGGCACATGGTTCTCGATAGGCATTACAAAAAAGAAATGTTGAATACAAAAAAGTGATGGCATCTTTCAACAAGTGCTCATTGCACAAAGAAAACAATCACATAGAGACAATTTCATTGGGTCACTACCAGTCAATGGTAAAATGTTAGGCTGTCTGGCGGTAATGTTTCCAGCATTTTTAATGATTTGTGGGAAAACATACAGATACAGGTACGTGAAAACAATATAATGCTCATACCTCCAAAATAGAAAGAGGGAAAAACAAAAGGTCTTGTACAGAATTGAATTCCATAGCTGCAAAGATTGACGTCGTGTATTCAACAAGGACAATGCAAAACATAAAATAGTGTGGATCATACTGTAACCCAGTCTACAATCAACAGGATGAAAACAACAATTAATTTATGCTGATAGTAGGTAAAAGGGTCTACCATGGAACACGCCATCCCACAGAAATTTTCATAGATAAAATATTTTTATTTCAGTAGCTGAAAACTCCTCCCATTCCTTACCTAGGTTTTCCACACTAAAAAGGTCATTGTCACATGTTCCAGACGAGTCAAATCTAGTAGTTTTGTTTTACCTGCCCATGCAGCAGTTCCAGCTGATATTTCAACATGGAAATGGGTTCCCCCGTTGCAGATATTGACACCAGGTAGAGAGGACCTTCCACAAGGAACAGAATCTGCCGTCACCAGGAAAGAAACAAGAAAGAAAAACACACAATATAGAGAAGAAGTGAGTGCCAACTGCTTCGTTTTTCTAACACATAAACTAGCTTGATATGCGGATAAAAAAAACAATTGTTTGAACCAGGAAAACAGAAAAAACAAAATAACTACGGTGTAATTGATTCCGACCTGTAAAATTTCCTTTGTGATCCTAACCGACAATGCTTATAACAATAGCTACAATACCAATAATATTGATAGTACCAACTTATGAGCCTATGTATAAAAGATATGAACAAAATAATGGAAATGGTAAAGGTACCTGGTGCTGTCCAGCTCGTACAAACCGGATTTTGTCTCCTCCATTCTCTACAAATGACAAGATAGCTTGTAAAATGCCGGCAAATCCGGCTAACTTATTTTCATCCCCATAGCGGGAATATATTGGTTTGCCCGCATTACTCAAAATAAAAAAATGTTTTTTATGAGACCTCCAAGATGGCATCGTATCATCCTGACAATAAACGGCAAATGTGAGGTAAAAAAAAGAGAACAAAGTTAAAAAAATAGAAAGCTAAATGGAAATTAAGAGGGAAAAAGAGGGAGGGAGAAGTGGAAGGATTGTCTCCCAAATATAGTTAAAGGCTGAACTACTTCATCTCAACTCCTTCCCTTCAATAAATACTGAAACTAAAACAAAAAACTGGCAATGGCACCAAAACCTGAAGTGGAAATTGAAATTAAGTTGAATCCAAAAATAGGACCGTTAGGTGATGGTGAAGGAAACAAAAGCAAAACCGTCATTGAAAATAAAAATGGAATTGAAACTGAATGGTAGATCATCAGTACCAATCCTGCAAGTAACAGGTGCTTGAACTTGGAAAGAATGCATAAAATATTTTGGACGAAGTTAAAACTTCAAAAATAACATAAAAACATTGTTGCACGTAGAGATATAAAAGATCTCCAGAATCACATTTGTCAAGGAGATATCTGTTTTGATTTGTCTAGGACTAATTAAAGTATGAAGCGTAGTAAGTGGTACACTACACTGTGTATCACTATAAGTGTTAATGTTTTTATCTCCACTAAAAACATTTTTCTTTGTGCCCTTTTGTCTGATTTTCAATTGACGACCACCAATTTAAAGCTGAGAACCATATCTTTCAATCGCAACCATCAGATTAACAATCAGACACGCTTGAACATCAGCACCAATAATGACACACGGTTATCCGGAGTGTGGGTTGCATTAGCCAGTTTACAATTGTATTTTAGGTTCTAATCCATACTAATTTCTGTACAGTTTCCCTAAATTAGGTGCATTCCTTTTGCATTGCTTTAACAATCAAGCATGTGAACAGGAAAGTAAAACTTTAATTCCTTTCGCTGGTCACTTGAACATTCCCCCTTTGATTTCCCAAAAATTGAAAAAATGAGAAGACAAAGCATAACAAAGCCGAATGCAATTCGCCAAAGGATTGTGCATTAGTGTTACAGCGTGTATCGTTATTAACATCAATGACGATTATCGGTTCCCCTAAATCCTAACCCTCGAACCCACAATAGTATCGGTGACACTGAACGTTTTTTAACGCTAATTCTTCAAACAGTTCAGAATCAGCCACGTCATTTGGAATCGCAATAGAATTAATAATTAATAAACCCCACGCTAATAATTTATCTACTCTAAGAACGATCAACAGTAAGGTCCAAAGTAGCCTGCTAACATTAGGAACATGCCTGAAAAGGGGAAATTAAACAAAATTTAATCGTCTCCCCCCTAAGACCAGAATACTTATCGTAATCAACTTCTTTTCTTTTTCTCATTGGATATGTAAACTTTCCAAATTAAAGGAGCTGAATTTTATTTGACAAAATTCGAATTATTATAGGAATTATAGCGACATAAGTAGCTGGGAAATGTCTTAAACACATTGAAAAAACCATACAGATGTATTTTCCCGTCAAAGAAAAAAACAGTTTCCTACACAACCATAATTCAAGATACATGACAGTAAACTGGGGGTGTTTGACAAAACAAACAAAAAACATCAGAGATTTACTAAGACGACTTCAACTACTAGAATATTCTAGAAAACTTCACATAACTGTGTCATAGTGTACAGTTTTTGTGTACATGTTAGTGATTTAGTTTTTTTGTCTTGTTTGAAATATATAATCCAATCTATGAATCCATGTACATACCTAGCTATGACTCTATGTACCAATGCGGGTTTACATTTTACAGTGCAGAAGGAATGAAAGTTGATATCAATGTAGCGACGATACAAAAAACGTAAAACAAGACCAAAATAATGAAAATAATCCCCTAAATCGAAACAAGCAATAATTAATTTAAACAACAATTCCATTTACAACTGTCAGTCACGTGGAAACAAAATCCTAAAAAAATGGTTGCAATCTCCACAGATTTTGAACAATCCACAAATTTGAAAATTCAAAAAACTAAAAGTCAAAAACTACATTCGTTATTCTTACCTCGTGTTTGTATTTATTCCTCTCAAATTGAACTCCACCTAAATCTTCCTGTCCCCTTGAGGAAGATTCTCCAATGCTTCCTTCCTCTTGCATAAATTTTGACACGTGTCCATCACGGATCTCCACCTCTACCTCTTTCTCTCCCTCTCCCCCTCCCTCTGTCTCTCTCATTCCCCTTTCCTCCTCTTTGCTCTCGCCTGAAACCCCCCCTATCCGCTCTGCATATTCCCTCTCTCTCTCTATCCCCTCCCTCTCCTCCATTCCGTTATCTGCACAGTTTCCATCATGGCTCTGCCTGTCTTCTTCCTCTGTATTTGCTCCATTCTCTCCGCCTCCGTTCTGTCCATCACCATTCCGTACATTATCATTCCTTAAATGATTGTTCCGTACATATTTACTTCCATGGTTGTTCTGTACTTCTTTTCTTACATGATTGTTCCGTACATCTTTCCATAGGTGATTGTTCTTTACATCTTTCCTAACATTCTTGTTCCGTACATAATTTCTAACATGATTTTTCAGTACATCTTTCCTTACATGATTGTTCCG
This sequence comes from Zygnema cylindricum, assembly GCA_037447655.1. Lineage (NCBI taxonomy): Eukaryota > Viridiplantae > Streptophyta > Zygnematophyceae > Zygnematales > Zygnemataceae > Zygnema > Zygnema cylindricum. The sequence continues at coordinate 90,091 of JBBHKE010001093.1, read as the reverse complement.
TACATCTCCGTCCGGAAAATAGCAGGGCCTCCTGTCACGTCCGTCCTCCTCAAAGTCGAGCTCCTCGGCGTTTTCCACCACAAGGTCTCCTCTCTCTCCCTCTCCCTCTCGCCCGAGGCCACGGCGACTTTCTGGAGCTCCGCCACGTGGAGAGCGAGCCATGCTCGACGAGGAGAATCCGAGTGAAAGGCCACGTGGCACGATGAAAAAGAAGGTTGGTTCACGGTCCAATGCGGTTGAGATCCATAGAGGATTGAAGCTGTGTTGCAGGCTTGGAGCACTTTTTCTAAGCGGAGAGCTCCATGGCGCACAGTTTGAACAGCCGTTCAGAACAGACGGGGAAAAAGTAAAGCCGGTCGCCCTTGTCGAAATTCCGTTAGGGGTTTCTGAGCTGTCAACTTACGAAACAGGGAGATCAAAGATCGTGGCGGCACATGTAAATTTCTGTTTAAGGAATAGCTTGACGCCACGTAGCTACAGTACTGTACTGTACTGTAGTGCTCGGTGATTTGAACAAAAATACCGTCATTTCTGACGCCATCAGAAACGTCGAATGGATTTTTTATTTTTTTATTTTTTTGACTCCCATAACGTCATCCCGGCAGCTTTTGCGTGCAGACACGGCATCAGTAGGAACGTCAGAAAAGTCAAACTGGTGGCATGCTTTTACAAAAGACTTCAAAGATGTACGGTTTTCGCAATGACTTGTTTTCCGAGTGGCCTGTTTTCGATCAAAAAGGCAAAAACAATGTAACGACTTTCTAGGATGTGTTTCCATGTAATCGTAACGTAGAGAAGTACACCGCGAATCGTTATTAGTGTCAAAGTTTAAATAGTGTTGAATAAAATTTACCGTAATTAATTAAGAATTTGAATTTTTTTTTTTAAAAAGGATTATTCTAATTTCGGCATTATGCTAATTTGGGAACAGCAAAAATGGAATATTAGCCGTACGATTATATAGATTAATAATTTAATATGTATCCGTATAAAATATTAGAAATCGTAAGCCGTCGTGAAATTTAAATATCCGTATATGTCATACTAATTTACGTGTCAGAATTAGGGTCAGCTAAGGGTGCGTCTCTATGTACTTCAAACTTAGAGATTATATTTGTTTTTTAGCGCAGATCCGACGGACCCGGATTTCGGGTGTCCCTATGTGTACCAAACGAAATTGTCACTTAGGGCGTGACGATTGTATACGTCGACAATGCCCGTGACGGCTGTCAACGTCTACCGTACATTACACTTTTTAAAAACAATCAAAATTAGAGTAACTAACGCTAATTTAATAGTGTTTGTAGTCTATGTTCACATATTCGACGCTTGAACATGTGTGAACAGGGTATCGCGATTTTCCTTCGTCTGTATAACTTGAATCAAATCTGAGTACGCTAAACCGTGGCGACGCACTCAATTTACCCTGCGGACACCTATATCTGACACTTATTTTGAACGTCTTTACAAAAAATAGAGCAGTATTAGTACGGAATAACACTATTCCTTACATAACACATTTTAAAAACATTTGAAAATAAATTATGGTAACCAACTCTCCTTAAACAGTGCGTGTAATAACGTGAAAAAATATTAAGTTTGATAAAGTTGTAGTAGTATTTTTGATTAAATGTTTTTCTTTTTTTTCTTTTAATATAAAGTCAAATTAGGTCAACGCATTTTAAAAACCTCTGAATTTGGTTTCATACGCATATTCGTTATTTTGAAAACCCAACAACATTTATTTATTTCATGTTTGCGTTTTATGCGCATGAGAAGTCTATGGATTAAGGGTGGACTGTAGAAATTAATGGTTCTTTTTAGTATTTTCAAGGTCTAAAATGAAATGCAAAAAAGAAGCCGAGGCAGAGTTAAAAAGGGAGCTAGAGCCATGGCTACCTATGATGTTTAGAGATAGAGAGACAGTGGTAGATTTTGGTAGGTTTACCAAAATATACTTGACGGACCTAGGATTTGATCGTGGTGCCTGCCATTTGGCAAGTTAGAATTAGCCGGTAGCTTTATCCTATAGTCTAGGATCGGTGCTGAGACATATAGGGTTTGTTAGATATTTCAATCTGTACGACTACATAAATTCATTTAACGACGCGAACAAAACTTGTAACATAAACATAGTTAAAAACATACGTACGACGTACTGTCTTCGTGAAATGAGTACCGCGCTTTTGTTTCAACAGCGAAAAAATACCACGCATCTATTTTTGACGGCTATAATTGAAAGCCGGTTTTGATCGGACGGCCGCAAAAGATGCCTGTTGAAATTCAAGCATTTTCTAGGTCTAGAGATTATAAAATAAAAGGCAAAGAGGAGACACTAACAGCCTGCCTCTAACTCTTCACTCAAGTCCCCACACTTGTCGTAGTCACTGAAGACTTGAGAAGGAGTTAGATCCATGGCTGCCTAGGCTGTCCAAAGAAGACAGGAAGGCAAATCTTGATAGAGTTACCTAAAAGGTTTTGACGCACCGAAGATTGTAGAAATTAAAGGCTAACTTAGAATTTTCTAGGTTGTGTAAAATGCAGAAAAGAAGCACAAGCACTCTGCCTCTAACTCCTCTCTCAAGCTCCCACATTTGTCGTAGTTAGTGAAAGTTGGAGAGGGAGATAGATGAAACTTTGAAACCTCCATGGGTCCTCAAAAGGGACAGCTTGCAAGAAACCTAGGGGTTAACCTTGACCCCTTTGTGTTTAAGCAAAAATAACTGCCACCCTGGCAGACAAAAACTCTGACCACCTTCACCCCTGTGAAGGCAAGACTCCCTTGAGTCGATAGCAAAAAGAATCTCTGAATTTGCTCCCCTGAGCTGTAAGTTATGGAGGGTCAAAGTTGACCTTTTGTACAGAAGCTCTAATTTTTCTAAGTCCTATCTCTCTCACAGACTCTATCTACTGATGTACGGAACCAATCAGATTACTGTTCCGTACGCAAAAGTACAGCTGCCGGTGTACTTTATGTACGGACATTGTACGACATGGCCTAAATGTCCACACGTGGAATATCCGGATTCGCTCCTTTAATCCTCGGAGATGCCGCGCTCCAATGTTACATCGCCACGTGTCATCCGATGTGGCGATGCCCACAAACCGCCGAATTCTCCTTCCGCGATCTCGGCGCTAATTCCGGCCGTCCGATTAAACTCGCATTTGATCGTAGCCGTAATAAATACATGCGCGGTATTTGTTTCGCTTACGAAATCAATGCGCGGTATTGATTTCTTATCTGTACCGCAATTCGCACTTTTACACTACCATATCTATGTATCCCGTTAACAGTTATAGTTAAATGATTTATCCTATGTGTACATGTTTAAATAAATATCAAACCCTATAGTACGTATCGTAACGTCTAGACTTAACAGTTAAGGCTACAACCTACCGGTGTTCTGCTGATCGGCAGATACCAGGATCAATTCCTGGTTCCGACATAATTCCTTTTAGTATATAAAGCTACCTATCTGTAAAACAGCTAATCTATTTCCCGTAAACCTCTAGATAGCCTACGTAGCCATGGCTCTAGCTTCCTCTCCAACTTCTCAGTGACTGCCACAAGTGTGGGAGTTTGGAGAGAGAAGTTAGAGGAAGACTGCCTCGCCTTCTTTACTATATTCCAATTTAGACCTAGAAAATAATAAAATAACCATCGATTTCTACAGTAGAGCCATGGCCGCCTACGCTATCCTGACGGGGACAGACTTTAGATTGGTAGATTTACCAAAATAGAACTAGACGGACCGAGGATTTGAACCTAGTACCTACCGTCCGTCAAAGCTGCGAATAACCGGTAGCCTTAACCAATTAGACTAGAATCAAAGTCATACGATATAGGGTTTGATAAATAGAAAAATCTGTACACGTAGGTTATTTCATTTAACGGGATATTTGGACATATAAGAAGTTTGTAATGTACGGCGTACGGAACTTGCGAAACGGATATCGCGCAATTTTTTTCGTAGGCGAAACAAATATCGCGCAAGTATTTATGACGGCTACGATTCAAATCTGTTGTAATCGGATGGCCGCGTAGCATGCCGAGATCGTGGAATAGTTTTTCGGCGGTTTGCGGTCAACGTCACATCGAATGACACGTGGCACAAGCATATTGGCATACAGCATCTTGAAGGATTTCAGGATCGAATCCAAAAATGACATGTGTCCACTTATTATCTATGTCGTACAATGACCGTACAGAAAGTACACCGGCACCTGTACCTTTATGTACGATACATTATTATGATTGGTGCTGTACTTCAGTAGATAAAGTTTTAGAGAGAGATAGAACTTATAAAAAATTCATAGATAGGACCCTCTCTCCCAGAGAGCTTCTGTACAAAATGTCAACTTTAACCCTTCATAATGTATTACTCAGGGGAGCAAATTCAGAGATTCTTTTTGCTATTGACTCAGGGTAGTCTTCCTTCACATGGGTGAAAGTGGTCAGAGTTTTTGTCAGCCAGGTTGGTAGTTATTCTTGATGAAACACAAAGGGGTCAGGGTTATCCTAGAGGCTTCGTGTAAGTTGCATACTCTGAGAACCTATGGAGGTCTCAAAGTTACAGGTTATCCGCCCACCATCTAGAATACCCATATTCAATGGAGCTGGCTTCATATAATTGGAAAGTATGATGATAGGAGCTTTATGTGAGAAACCTTTTTGGGGAATAGTGAGTGGACGCGTGAGGCGTCCATCAAGTTTTGGGATACCTCCAAGGTTTACAAGAAGCAGATTCACTAGAGATGCAGATCCATCTTTAACAAAGGTGACAAAAAAACACGAGGTGGTGGACAAAGGAAAGGAGAAGGAGACGGTCACACCAATAGCAACCGGTTCGGTATTCATGTCACCCATTCTAAGGAACGAGGAGAATGATATCGATACCTAAGACTACAACAATATGGCGGCTAAACACTTCATCCTCCGCCATCTTACTCAAGGGCTTGCATCTCCCCATTTGCAGGTAGAGAGGGCATCCGGTCTTTGGGTGGCTCTCATAGAAATGTACCGAAGTGGTACGATTCAGCAACAACAGTAGGCTGATCAGAACATTAAGGAGTATGTATACAAAGGGGGGAAGATGTTGGACTTTTGCCATAAGCTTGCTACACTTTTCATAGAGCTAGAGAGTGCTAGAAAACTATTTAGTGAAAAGGAAAAGGTTAACTGTTTACTGATGAAGTTACCCAATGAGTTCGAGAACATAGTCAACCGTGTGCAGAACTTGGCGGACTCAAGGTGGATTTGGAATTCAGTGGTAGGGATGATTCTTGTTCGGGAGATTACGATTGAGATCCGAATGGGATGAAAGAGTGGGCAAGCTTTGGCAGCTGGGACCGATTCGAAGAACAATGATTCCAGGAAACAGGTTGGAAATTATCGAGGGAAGGGGCATAAAAATCAGACATAGGAGTTTGGACCAAGGACTCCCAAGGGTTTGTGCCATTTTTGTCAGAAACCCGGGCACTATATGGCTGAATGCACAAAGTAAACCGAGTTGCGGTTAAAGGAGGGGCAGACCGGTGGACCCTCGAGAGGAAAGAAAAAGGCCCTTGTGACACACGTACTTGAGGCGGAATCCGAAGACGAGGACGATGAACTCCTATTAGATGAGGAGTTGGAGGGGGAAAACGAGGTAGAAATTCCACAAAAGGAGAAATGTGCTTTCGTTGGATTGAAAGGTGAAGCACGCTGGATTGTAGACTCAGGTACATCCATGCACATGTGTTAAGATGTTGAAAAGAGGTAATTAATAGTTCACTTCTCTATTTTTGTTTTATTTTAAAGAAAGAGAGTGAGGATCAAAGGCACGCTATGGCTGCCGCCATATTTAGAAAGTGGCAGATTTTGAAGCAGATGATATTTTACTAAAATGTTGCCTAAGTCTAGAGTTGATCATGGGTCTTTGAATCAGTATGAAGACGTGAGCCTTATCCACTAGGGCGTTATCAAAACGATACACGATACGGGTTTCAAAGATATACAAACATAAACGCGAAAGCTAATTAACAGCAGACTAACGAAAAAGAGAAATTCATGCATGTACGCGAATACGAACCGTGTAAAATATGTTTTGATCGGACAGTCGGCATTGTATCCGCCCCGCGAAGTAAGATTTTAGCGTCTTTTAGAGATAGCGTCACGCGGTGCCACGTGGCGCCACATTATTTGATACCGGAGAAAATGGTAGGAGGAACCATGGCTTTCGATTTGAGAGGTGTCACCTTGTAGACAATGTCGTATAATGGCCGTACAATAAGTGCATCTTTTATTCTACCTTCTTGTACTATATAGTGTTCCTATTGGACTAGGGTTTAGTAGTAGGTAGTCGTGAGTAGGCAGACCAAGACTTAGTGATGTTTAGGTACCTCTCTCTAAGAGAGCTTGTAACTATAAAGGTCATCTTTGACCAGCCATAACTTACTGCTCAGGGGAGCAAATTCAGTGATTCTTTTTGCGTTTGACTTAAGGGAGTCTTGTCCTCACAAGGGTGAAGGTGGTCAGAATATTTCTTCTCCTGGGCGGCACTTATTCAGTAGGAAAGTGGAAGGGGCAAATATTATTCTAGAGGCTTTACATAGGCTGCTCATACTGTGGGTCAATGAAGACCACAGAAATTCAGGTTATAGGCCCACCCTCTAGGGTGCCCATATTTGATGGATCAAACCTTTTTTATTGGGAAATGATGATGGACGGAGAACTATTTGAGAAGCATCTATGGGGCATAGTGTCTGGACAAATTCGATGCCCACCTCCATCTGGGTTTGGAGAGACACATTTTTCTGGCATCTCCTCCTCTACAGTTGGTAGAGCAGGTGCCACCATCATCGAGGATGAAGATGAGGAAGGAGAGGAGATTGTCATGGAAGGAGAAAAGGGAGGAGTGCAACTCAAGTGACACCATTGTTGAAGGCGATACCGGCAACAGCACCACCAACACCGGCGACAAGGGTTCATACCAAAAGATCAGAGTATGAAAAGTGGAACTACAGAGACAAGGTTGCCAAGCTCTTAATTCTTAAAAGTGTATCAAAGGGCATTGCCATTCCCCTTATGCATATCAAATCTTCATCTCACATTTTGGATATCACTAGTTAACAAATATAAGAGTGGATCATTGCAGCAACAACAGTTGGCAAAAAATAAGATTGCAGCTTATACTTATAAAGGAGGAAGTACAGTTGGCGGAAAATAAGATTGCAGCTTATACTTATAAATGGGGAAGTATGAATAATTATTGAAATGATTTAGGAGCATTATTTGGAGAGTTAGAGAGTGCAGGTAACTCATGGTCCGAGAGACAAAGAGTGAACACATTAATGATGAAACTACCTGAAGAGTATGAGAATATCATTAACCGATTGCAGGACATAGGAGATAGGAATTGGAATTGGGATGACACAGTGGGAATGATTTTAGTGAAAGAAAACACCATAGAGCTTAGGAGAGGGATTCCAAGTGTTCAAGCATTGTTTGCATGAGCTGATTGGCGTAAGTGTGATGAAGAGAGAGGGAGAGATCCTTGTCGAAACTATGGTGGAAGAGGACAATGAGGTGGCAGGTTTGAGAGACAGGGGAGAGGAACTTCTCGAGGAGGATTATGTCACTCCTGCAAGAAACCGGGACACTCTATGGCAGATTGTGTCAAACTTGTAGATCTTCGACTGAAAGATGGTCAAGGAACCTCAAGGGATGGAGGAAAGAAAAAGGCTTTCCTGACTCAAGTTCTTGAAGAGGAAGTGGAAGGAAAAACTGAGCCAAAAGAGGAGCTTGAGGAGCTACTTCTTAATCCGAAAAACACTGAAAAGCATGTCGACATTCCACGGAGACAAAGCTGTGCTTTCGGAGGTAAGAGGGATCCACCCGAGGATGGGTGGATCATAGACTCAAGGGATTCAATGCATATGTGCAAAGATAAGCGGTGGTTCACTAAACTGAGAAAGATCCCAACAATTGAGATAGAGTACGGAGATGGTAGAGTATAAACCACAAGTCTTGTTGGAACTGTTGACTTGAAAGTTCTAGTTGATGGAAATGCCTCAATTGTAACACTCTCAGACGTTCTTTAAATTCCACATCTTAGCAAAAACCTAGTCTCAACAGGTGTCCTAGATGAAAAGGAGCTTGAAATAGGAACTAGGAAAGGAATCTCCACATCAAGCTTTGATAATGAGGTTTATTTCATAGCTGAGAAGGGCAGTCAAGGAATGTTCGGAATTGTTCTTTGCAATGAAAAGAGTGTTCTCTACTCGTGTGCAAGTGAGATGATGCTTTGGCATAAAAGGTTGGGGCATGTGCATCTAGATAGATTAAAGAAAATGAAGAAAAATGGAATAGTGGAGGGTATTACTTTTGAGGATGATGAGACCTTTGATGATTGTAGTGGATGTGCCCAAGGGAAGATTCATAGACTTCCATTTCCAAAGGCAACCACATTTAGGAGAGAGAAAGTGTTAGATCTAGTTCACACTGATGTTTGGGGACCAGCTAGGTATGCTTCACATGGGGGGAAGAGATGGATGTTAACCATCACAGATGATTGGTCTAGATACACAAAGGTATATTTTCTCAGACATAAGTCAGAGTTATTAAGATGTTTCAAAGAGTATAAAGTATAGAGTGAAAAGCTACATGAAACCTCAATAAAAGAGATAAGAAGTGATGATGGGAAAGAATACACCTAAAGGGAATTTGAAGAATATCTTAAAGAAGAAGGAATTCATCATGAGAAAACTGTTCCCTATAAACCAGACCAAAATGGAGTAGGAGAAAGAGTGAATAGAACTTTAGGAGATATGTCCAGACGTATGTCAAGTGATAAGAGGATATGGCTGCAATTTTGGGCTGAGTCTATGAACTATGCTAATTTCATCAAAAATAGAGTCATAACTTCAGCAAATAAGGAGGAAACTCCGTATGAGAGGTGGACAGGAAGAAAGGCTGATTTGTCTAGTTTGAGAGTGTTCGGAAGTCAAGTTTATAGTTTGGATTCCGATAAGACTAAATAGAAGTTAGAGGGAAGAGGGAAACTAGGATATCTTGTAGGATATAATGAGAGCACAAAAGGATACCGGGTGTATGACTTGAAAAAGAGAGATATAATTTTGGTAAAATACATAGTGGTGATGAATGAAGTGAAGTCCATTGATCCATTCAAGTATAATAAGGAAGTCAAAATCAGATTTGAAACGGATCAGTTTTCTGACTTTGATTTTGAAAAAGGAAGAGAAGGAAGATGGAGAAAAAGGAAAATTTGCAGATCTACCAAAGCAAAAGGAAAGGACAATATCTGAGGCAACGCCACAATAAGAAGTGGAAACCGATGACGATTTTGATGAGACACCAAAATTGGAAGACAGGGGAGCTGAAAATCTTCCTAAGCGAAACCTAAGGATGCCTTCCATTCCGGCTTCCGATTTTGAAGGGGGAAGAAGAAGTAGTAAACGACTTCAAGAAAGACAAGTAAATAACCAACTCACAAAGATGTCTCACACGAATGAACCTCAACCATACTTAGAGGCCATAAACACCCCAGAAAGTAGCCGGTGGATTACAACTATAAATGAAGAAATGGCCTCTATCATGGAAGCCAATACATGGGAGTTGGTAGATTGTCCACCGGACCGAAAACTGATCGAATGTAAGTGGGTTTTTAAACTTAAATTAAACCCCAATAATACCATTGAGAGGTACAAAGCTAGGTTAGTTGCAAAAGGTTATACTCAAAAAGAGGGGATAGACTACGAAGAAACCTTTGCACCTGTAGTCAGATTTTCCTTCTGTTAGAATCCTTTTAAGTATAGCCGCAGCGGAGGATATGGAAATACACCAGATAGATATTAAAATGGCCTTTTTGCACGGAGAGTTGGAAGAAGAAATTTACATGAGGCAACCAGAAGGATTCGTGAAAAGTGGGGAAGAAAACAAAGTTTCCAAACTGATAAAATCACTCTATGAGCTTAAGCAAGCCCCGCGAGAGTAGAATATAAAGCTCGACGAATTTCTGGCCAGTTTGGGATATATCTGAATTAGTTCAGATCACTCTATATATTTATTTGAGGATGAGAATGGAGTGATATTTATTGCTATTTATGTGGATGATTTGTTGGTCTTAAGCAAGTCCTTAGATAAAATTAACAAACTAAAACGGGATCTTAGAAGCAATTTTGATATGAAAGATCTCGGCGAAGCAAAGTACATTTTGGGAATTCAGATGGAGAGAGATAGAGGGAATAGAATTATAAGACTCGCTCAAAAAGAAGCAATCCGTAATAAGCTAGAAAAATTTCAGATGGAAAAAGCAAACGGATGTACTACTCCTATGGAATTGAAGAAAGTGTTTGAAGGGAGTGAAAAGAGAGGAATATTGATCATTAATGATGAGATGGATGAGATAGAAAAAATATTTATGGAAAATATCCCTTATCGGCATATTGTAGGCAATTTAATTTATTTTCTGAACTGTACCTGTCCGAATATAGCTTTAGCTGTAGGTGTCTTTAGTAGAAGTCTATATGAACCAAGAAAGAGAGATAAGGAGGCTGCCAAAAGGGTGATGAGGTATCTGGTGGGGACAAGGGAATTATTGTTGCATTAGGGAGGAGAGTGAAACTCTAAGACCTCCATAAGTCCTCAGAATAGACAGCTTCCAAGAAACCTCTAGGATAACCCCGACCCTTTTGTGTTTCAGCAAGAACAACTGCCACCCTGGCAGACAAAAACTCTTACTACCTTCACCCCTGTGAAGGGAAGACTCCCGTGAGTGGATAGCAAAAAGAATCTCTGAATTTGCTCCCCTGAGCATTAAGTTATGGAGGGTCAAAGTTGACCTTTTGTACAGAAGTTCTCTGGCAGAGAGGGTCCTATCTACTAATTTTTCTAAGTCCTATCTCTCTCACAGACTCTATGTACTGATGTACGGAGCCAATCATATTGCACTTCCGTACACAAAAGTACAACTGTCGGTGTACTTTCTGAAAGGACATTGTACGACATGGCCTAAAAGTCGACACATGTCATATCCGGATTCGGTGCCGTAATCCCCAGAGATACCACGATATAACGTAATTTCGCCACGTGTCATCCAACGTGGCGATGACCATAAACCGCCGAGAATCTCTTCCGCGATCTCGGCTTTCTTCCCGGCCGTCCGATTGATTGCAAATTTCAATCGGAGCCGTCAAAAATACTTGGGCGGTATTTGTTTTGTTAAAGAAACAAATGCGCGGTACTCGTTTCTTATACATACCGTAATCCGTACTTTTACATTACTGGATCTATGTATCCCGTAAACAGTTTCAGTTAAATGAATTATCCTACGTGGAAATGTTTAAATAAATATCAAACTATAGAGTACGTAATACTAGCTCCAGACTTAACGGATAAGGCTACCGGCTACCGGCTGCTTACAGTCCGGTTGTTACCAGGATCAAATCATGGGTGCAACATATATTTGTTTAGTAAATAAACCCCTAATGGTAAATAAACTAATATATTTCCCGTAAACCTCTAGATAGCCAAGGTAGCCATGGCTCTAAATTCCTCTTCAATTTCTCAGTGACTGCGACAAGTGTGAGAGTTAGAGAGAGAAGTTAGAGATAGACTGCCTTGGCTTCTTTTATATTTCTATTTAGACCTAAAAAATACTTAAAAACAAACAGTCAATTTCTACAGAGAGCACACTGACATCACCACTTGGAGTGATGCCTGTTATGGAGATGTGTCTTTAACGAGGTGTACGACTAGATATGTTTTGCAAATTGGATCCGGTGCATGTTGTTGGAGTAGCAAGCAACAAAAAGTGGTTATTCAGTCCACTATGGAGGCTGAATACATGGCTTCCTGTGCTGCCACCAAAGAATTAATGTGGGTTAAATCTCTTCTTGAAAAACTTGGGTTCATGAAGTCTAGAACTCAAAATGTTTTTTGTGATAATCAAGCTGTTATCTCTATTGCAGCTAATCCGAAACATCACTTCAAAGCTAAGCATATGGATATTAGACTGAGCTTTGTCAAAGAGAAGGTTGAAAATAAAATTATTAAACTGGTTCATAAAACAGATAGAGAAATTGATTGCAGTCATGGTGACAAAACCAGTGCCTTCCCCTAAGTTGATTTATTGCAGAGAAAACTGTGGATTAAAATTGAAAAGTGACTAGGAATTAAAGGGAGTGTTGAAAAGAAGTAATTAATTGTTCACTTCTCTATTTTAGTTTTACTTTAAAAAATAAAAGTGAGGATCAAAGGCACGCCATGGCTGCCACCATATTTAGAAAGTGACAAATTTTGAAGTATAGGATATTTTACTAAAATATTCCCTAAGTCTAGATTTGAACCTGGGTCTATAAACCAGTATGTAGACCTAAGCCTTATCCACTAGGAAGTTATCGAAACTATACACGTTGCGGGTTTCAAAATATATAAACATTAACGCAACAGCTAATTAACAGCAAATTAACGAGAAGGAGCAATTAATGCATGTACGCGATCTGAACCGTGTAAAATATGTTTTGATCGGACGGCCGACATTGTAGCCGCCACGCAATTTGAGCTTTTAGCGTCATTTGGAGATAGCGTCACGCGGTACCACGTGGCGCCACATTATATGATACCGTAGAAGATGGGAGGAGGAACCATGGCTCCCGATTTGACAAGTGTCACCTTTTAGACCATGTCGTACAATGGTCGTACAATAAGTACATTCCATTCTACCTCTTGTACTATATAGTGTTCCTATTGACTAGGGTTTAAGTAGGTAGTCGTGAGTAGGCACACCAAGACTTAGTGATATTTAGGTGCCTCTCTCTAAGAGAGCTTGGAAATATAAAGGCCCTCTTTGACCAGCCATAACTTACTGCTCAGGGGAGCAAATTCAGTGATTCTTTTTGCGTTTGACTCAACAGAGTCTTGTCCTCAAAGGGGTGAGGTTGGTCAGAATATTTGTGTGCCTGGGCGGCACTTATTCAGTAGGAAAGTGGAAGGGGCAAATATTATTCTAGAGGTTTTACAAAGGCTGCTCATTCTGTGGGTCAATGGAGACCACATAATTTCAAAAGATAAACACCTGTTCACTAAGGAAAGAAAGATTCCCACCATAGAGATAGAGTACGGGGATGGGAGGATAGTCACTACTACTCTTGTATATTCGGTAGATCTAAACTGTTAGTAGAAGGAAAGACATCCATAGTTACATTCTCCGATGTATTGTTTATTTCGGAACTGAACAAAAACCTCATCTCTACGTCTGTATTAGATGATAAGGGCTTTGATACTAGCACTACGAATGGAGTCTTTTCTGCTAGTTTTGAGGAGGAAGTTTATTCTACTGTTGAAAAAGGTAGCCAAGGGATGTTTAGGTTGATTTTAAGCAATGAAAAGAAGAAACTTTACTATGCTAGTGTTCATGATATAATGTTGTGGCATAAGAGGCTTGGGCATGTGAATCTAGATAAGTTAAGAGAGATGAAAAAGATCGGAGTAGTGGAAAGAATTCAGTTTGGTGAGAGTAAGAATCTAAGTGATTGTAGTGGATGTGCTCAAGGTAAAGCACACAGGCTACCCTTCCCAAAAACTGCCACGTATAAAAGAGAAAAGATTCTAATTTTAGTACACGCTGATATTTGGGGGCAAGCCAAAGTGCCATCACACGGGGGGAAGAGGTTTATGATGACTATCACCGATGATAGGTCTCGGTATTCCAAGGTGTATTTTTTTAAAAATAAGTCAAGCTCAGGAAAGTTTTAAACAATATAAAGCATGGAGTGAAAAACTTCATGGAACCTGAATCAAGAGAGAAAGGAGTGACAATGGTGGAGAGTATACCTCTAACCAGTTTGAGGATTTTCTGAGAGAAGATGGAGTGCAACACCAAAAGACAGTTCCTAAAATTCCTGAGCAGAATGGTGTAGCTGAAGATTAAATAGAACACTAAGTGATAATAATAAAAGTATGTTGTCAAATAAGAATATAGGAAAGAAGTTTTGGGTCGAAGCAATGAATTGTGCAAATTATCAAGAATAGTGTTATTACTTCAGCAGGAAAAGGCCAAACACCCTATGAGAGATGGACAGGCCGAATGCTAGATATTTCACACTTAAAGGTTTTCGGTAGTCAAGTGTTCAGTTTAGACACAGATCGGTCTAACTGGAAGTTGGATCCAAAAGGAAAACTACGATATATACTAGGATATGATGATGATGTAAAAGGATATAAATTCTATGATCTCAAAAGAGAGGATTTTATCCTAGTGAAGCATCTTGTGGTCATGGATGAAGGAAAATCTATAGATCCCTTTAAGCATACAAAGACAGTCAGAATCAGATTTGAGTCTGAAAATTCGGATGACTTTGAGCTTCCTAACTATCCAGGATTTCAAGAAGATGATATTCTTGCAAGCACAAATCAAATCGAGAAGGACCCAAATGTGAAACCCCTAATATTATCTCCAACCGAAGCGGAAGAAGTGGTGGAAATCGACCCGAAAGCAAGAGATAAGGGAGAAGTAGAAACTGTTCGGAAGAATTCAAGAGAGCCATCTATTGCGCCAACCGAGTTTGGGAGAGGAACAAGAAGCAGCAAAAGGCTGTAACAAAGGCCAGTCAACAATAAGGTAACCAAACTGTCTCACCCCGATGAACCTCAAATTTACAACGAGGCAATGATTTGTCCCGAGAGAAACTGGTGGAAGACAACCATTAATGAGGGGATGGCCTCAATTATGGCTGTCGATACATGGGAATTGATGGATTGTCCTCTTGACAGGAAGCCAATTGGGTGTAAGTGGGTATTTAAGTTGAAACTCAACCCGGATAACACCATTGAGCACTAGAAGGCACGGTTAGTGGCGAAGGGATTTATCCAGAAAGAGGGAATTGACTACGAGGAGACTTTTTCTCAGGTCGTCAGGTTTCGTTTAGTTTGGATACTTCTCAATATGGCGGCGGCAGAAGACATGGAAGTGCATCCGATGGACAGCAAGACGGCCTTCCTACATGGAAAGTTGGAAGAGGAAACTTTTATGCGACAGCCCGAAGGTTTTGTGGAGCAAGGGGAGGAAAGCAAGTTATGCCGATTGATGAAATCTTTGTATGGGCTGAAACAGGCGGCACGGCAATGGAAAAAAAAGCTTGATGAGTTTCTTACAGGTTTGGGATATATTCGGATCAGCTCAGATCACTCAATTTATTTGTTTGAGGATGAGGAAGGAATAATTTTTATTGTAATTTATGATGATGATTTGCTTGTTTTAAGTAAATCTGTGGATTAAATAAATAAGTTGAAAAATGATCTTAAATGAAGATTTGAGATGTAGGATATGGGAGAAGCAAGGTATAGAATTCAGGTAGAGAGAGACAGAGATAGGAAAATAATAAGATTAACTCAAAATGAGGCTATTCGAAATATGTTAGAAAAATTCCAAATGAACAAGGCTAATAGTTGTACCACTCTTTTGGAATTAAAAAAGGGAAGTGAGGGGAGTGTGGGAGATAAGTTATAATCCTAGATGATGAGGTAGGCTCGAAAGAGAAAAAAATTATGCAGACCATCCCTTATAGACATCCCTTGCTCTGTTGTAAATAAACTAATGTGGGTCAAGTTTTTGTTTGGTGAGCTTGGTCATCTTAAGAGTGGTGTCCAAAAAGTGTTTTGTGATAATCAAGCTGCAATTGCCATTTCTGCCAATCCTAAACATCAATTTAAAGCCAAACACATAGACATTATACTTAGCTTTGTTAGAGAGAAAGTAGAAAATAAAATAATCAGTTTGGAGTATAAACCAGATAGTGAGATGGTAGCAGATATGATGACCAAACCTGTGCGTTCTCCTAAAATAATTTTCTGCCGAGAGAAGTGTGGTCTTAAAGTAAAGAGTGACTAGAAAATAAGGGGAGAGTAGAAAGTAAAGGCTAATTTTGTATTTTCTTGGTTGTGAAAAATGTAGAAAAGAAGCATAGGAACTCTTCCTCTAACTCCTCTCTCCAGCTCCCACACTTGTTGCAGTCACTGAAAGTTGGAGAGGGAGATAGAGTCATGGCCGCATATGATATCTAGACGGGGACAGACTTAAGATTGGTAGATTTACCAAAATAGAACTTGACAGACCCAGGATTTGAACCCGGTACCTACCGTCAGTCAAAGCTACCTATAACCAGTAGCCTTAACCAATTAGACTAGAATCAAAACTATACGATATAGGGTTTGATAAATAGATAAATCTGTACACGTAGGTTATTTCATTTAACGGGATATTTGGACATACAAGCAGTTTGTAATGTACGGCGTACGGAATGTGCAAAACGGATACCGCGCAATTTGTTTCGAAGGCGAAACAAATATCGCGCAAGGATTTATGAAGGCTACAAATGAAATTTGTTTTAAATGGACTGTCGCGAAGCATGCCGAGATCGTGGAATAGTTTTTCGGCGGTTTGCAGTCAACGTCACATCGAATGACACGTGGCACAAGCATATTGGAATACGGCATCTCCAAGGATTTTAGGATTGAATCCAAAAATGACATGTGCCGACTTATTATCCATGTCGTACAATTTTCATATACAGAATGTACCACTGACACCTGTACCTTTCTGTACGATACAATATTATGATTGGTGCCGTTCTTCAGTAGATAGAGTTTTAGAGAGCGATAGAACTTAGAAAAAATTCACAGATATGACCCTCTCTCCCAAAGAGTTCTATACAAAGTCAACTTTGACCCTTCATACTTATTTCTCAGGGAGCAAATTTAGAGATTCTTTTTGCTATCGACGAGGGTGTTGCCTACAGAGGTGAAGGTGGTCAGGAGTTTGGGTGTGCCAAGGTGGAAGTTATTCTTGCTGAAACACAAAGGGGTCAGGGTTATCCTAGAGGCTTCGTGTAAGCTGCCTACTCTGAGGACCTATGGAGGTCTCTGAGTTAGAAAGATTTGATCCGGGTACTCGCCGTTTGTCAAACTTGTCGTTAGCTTTATCCGTTTAGCCTAAGACTAGTGTTAAATGATATAGGGTTTGAATATTATATAAACACTTACAGGTATACTACTTCATTCAACTGAAACTTTATTCGACATGCATAGATTCAATTATGTAGAGTACGGAGTATGGTACGGAGAAGAAACATATATCGCGTATTTTTGTTTCGATAGCGAAAGAAATACCGCGCAAGAATTTATGACGCCTACGATTGAAATCTAGTTTTGTTCAGACGGCCGGGAAGGATGTCGAGATCACGGAAGAGAATTGCGGCGGTTTGTGGTAATTGCCACATAGAATGACACGTGGCAGTATGACATTGGATCGTGGCAGCTCCCGAGATTACGAGAACAAATCTGGATATGACTTGTGTCGACATTTTGGCAATGTCATACGATGACCGTACAGAAAGTAAACCGCCACCTGTACTTTTATGTACGACACAGTAATATGATTCGTGTCGTACGTCAGTAGATAGAGTTTTAGAGAGAGATAGGACTTAGAAAATTTAGTAGGTAGCAGCCTCTCTCCGAGAGAGCTCTTGTACAAAAGGTCATCATTGACCATTCATAACTATCAATTTACTTGACCATTTTCAGTGATTCTTTGCTGCGACTCAAGTGAGTCCACGCTACAAAGGATCAGTGGTGAGCATTTCCCGCGGGTGGCTGCATTTCAGGAAAGTCAAAGTGGGTGAATGTGTCCAAAACTCATATTCTAACTTTACATTCTATGGTGGAACTGAGCACACAGAAAGTCTTCTTTTACAAGGGTGAAGCTATAATGGGTTTTTGATTGTCAAGGGGTCAGTGATTTGGGTTTTTATCAACTTGGAGTCGGCACTATCTAGATTAGCTTCTTTTGGATTTGCCTACTCTGAGGGCCAATGGAGGTCTCAGAGTTACAATGCCGAGGTTGCGGAATAGGATTTTAACGGTTTGTGGTCACCGCCACATCAAATGACACGTTGCACAATCACTTCAGATTGTGACATCTCCGAGGATTACAAGAACGAATCCATATATGACATGTGTCGACTCTTTGGCCATGTTGTACAATGGCCGTACAGAAAGTACATCGGCACCTGTACTTTTCTATACGACACAATATTTTGATTGGTGCCGTACATCAGTGGATAAAGTTTTAGAGAGAGATAAGACTTAGAAAATTTAAACAGGTAGCTGCCTCTCTCCAAGAGAGATTTTGTACAAAAGGTCAGCTTTGACCCACCATAACTTATTGCTCAGGGGAGCAAATTGAAAGATTCTTTTTGCTATTGACTCAAGGGAGTCCTTTCTTCACACAGTGAAGCTGGTCAAAGTTTTTATTTGTCAGGGTGGCAGTTAATCTTGTGGAAACTCAAAGGTGTCAAGGTTAACTTAAGGGCTTCGTGTGAGCTGCCCACTCTGAGGGTCAATGGAGGTCTCAGAGTTACATCGACTTCTATTAGGTGTGTCAGTAATTGTACAAAATGTTTACTGAACGGCGTGCCTTCCATTATGTCGCGTTACTAAACCACTTTTTTTTTGCGTGGCTCATTCTGGTCGGTAACACGTAGGTTAATACTAGATTCTGAAAATCTTGAAAGAATCTTAAAATGTAATGTCTGAACGCAATATATGTACGAGCGGAGAAAATATCTGTACCAGCGAGAGGAAGCGGAACAACGGGAGGAAATATCTGCATTAGCGGACGTAATTAATGACTCGTACAAAGGGCATTAAATGTACTACCCAAAATTTCAAAGTGCAACAACAAAAAGGCGGCGGCAAACTTTGATGGTCCTAGCGTGATGGGATAATTTTGGCGGATTCGCAGTGACCCTGGCGGAGGGCACGTGGCCCTTGCAACGGGTACACACATACGCGCGAGCTCATCGTGGATTTTTTTTCCCGTTTCCACGCGGCCCATTTTTACTCGTTCTGTTTTCGATAACAATCCTCCTTGTGCACGGTCTTAACAAACTGTAGGGTTAATGACGTGGCATCTCGGATAAAAAGTGTAATGACATCCGACGGTCCGAATTTACGCCTACAACCTTGGACATTTGTCTATAATGATGTTTTCCTTGAAAAAAAAAATATGTATGATCATGTACGAAACGGTACAACCGTCAGTAAAAAACCCCAATTTTTCGCTAATGGAAGTCCACCCTAAAACTGTGTTGCAGACTTGGAGCACTTTTTCCAAATGGAGAGCTCCATGGCGCACAGTTTGAACAGCCGTTCAGAACAGACGGGGAAATAGTAAAGTCAGTCGTCCTTCGAAATTCTGTCAAGGGTTTTTGAGCTGTCAACTTACGAAACAAGGAGATCAGGGATCATGGCGGCACATGTACATTAATGTTTAAAGAATAGCTTGACGCCACCTAGCTACTGTAGTGATTGGTGATTTGAACAAAAACAACGTCATTTTTTTCGCCATCAAAAATGTCAAATGGGATTTTTATTTTTTTTTACTCCCATAACGTCATTCGGCAGTTTTTGCGTGCAGACACGGCATCAGTAGGAACGTCAGAAAATTCAAACTGGTGGCATGCTTTTACAAAAGATTTCAAAGATGTACGGTTTTCGCAATGACTTGTTTTCCCGAGTGGCCTATTTCAGTGTTTTCGATCAAAAAGGCAAAAACAATGTAACGACTTTCTAGGATTTGTCCCCATGCAATCGTAACGTAGCGAAGTACAGTATGGGTATCGAACAAGCCCCCATACAAGTGTGGAACATTCGGCACCTCGCGCGGACCTTCGACACCTCTTGGGATCCGGTATGAGAATATAGTTTTGTGTTTAGGGTTGTTTTTTTAATAAAATAAAAAACAAAAACAGATAAATTGATAGTTATGAATGGTCAAAGATGACCCTTTTGTACAGGAGCTCTCTCGGAGAGAAGCTGCTACCTACTAAATTTACTTAACCATTTTCAGTGATTCTTTTTGCTGCGGACTCAGTAGAGTCCATGCTACACAAGGGTATAGTCGGTCAGAGAAGGGATAAATATGCAGATGATACTAAGCCTTATGAAGAGAGCGTGATGATTAAGCATAGCATGAAATAATTGATTGCATACTCCTAGGATGTTATTACGTAAAAAAAATAAGGAAAGAAAAAAACCGGGCCTTGTTAAAAAAGCAGATACTATCACAGTACATGGGAACAAAGGAAACGAATAGCCAAAAAGAAACTGAAAAACCAAGTATGGGAGGAATCAAACCTATAAAGAAAAAGAGCTCATATGTCACTTGGTATAAGCATGTTTTGGTCAAAAAATTGTCAAACTTTTGCGTACGTGTTTATCATAATATGATGGACCCGAATAACAACACCTAATTGTAAGATCTCGAAACATTGGTGTTTCTTGTACTTCAATTTTCCAACCACTGGTCATTTTTAAAACAACAGCTTGAATAAAAAATATAATGTTACTAATATGCTTCCCATTGCAAAAAAAATGACTTTCGACATTTTTACTCCAAATATTTTCCGATTCAAAACTTTGGTAACTACATTTTCATGCACTATAACCTAATCTATTACTAGTCTAGTGATCTCCTACATCCTCTCCAGAGTGGAGACAAGTCTTATTGAAACAAAGTCTTTCCGAAACAAGTACTTCTTAAACAAAACAATAAAAAAAACAAATCTATGCAGGATAAATTAAAAAGCACGATGGTAAACCATCTGAGTCTATGGGTACAAAAGGGGGGGCATGCGTTTAAAAAAAGTGTTTTTTGCTTTTCACTACAAGAACCGAACACATGGATATAAGACAATATATAATCACATACTCTTTTCCAATCATCGACCACAAGCCTAACAAGCGGATTAAAACGTCAACTTAAAAAAAAAAAAACGGAAGATTATTGTACACAAACGGAAACTCGAAACTCGAAAATTGAAACTTGGATCTCTAAACTCGAAACTCGAACCTTGAAAAACTTGAAATTTATGAATCCCAATCAAATGGATCCTCTTCGTTTCCTCCCACTTCAGCCTCTTCCTGTAATTTGCGACGCACGACGCACATTTTTGTGAAGTCGCGATTTGTTTGGCGCACACTATTGCACGTAAATGTAGAAACGTCCACTTCAAACTCTACCGTAAAACACATCGGAGATATGTTTAAAATTAAAATATCACCACTCCATAAATAGTAAAACAAGTTTCTAAGTCTAAAAAGCTATATAAAATTTGAGACGATTTTAGACGACCAATAAAAGAACATGATTTGTTATGTTTTGTCCATTTGCGTCCACTACAACGAGGAAAAGTACAAAATTTGTTTTGTTTTGTCGGTTTGCGTCCAATACGTGATTTTTTTTTGCAATGATTTGAAGATTTCGATGCCATTTCACGACGACATGACAGGTGATGCAAGGGCAAAGGCATCTTTTTCAACAACGTACAGCATAGGTTTAAAAAGTTGGGCGTCTACAATGTCGCGTAAAGACGTGCAATGTCACAAAAAAATACACAAAATACGGTGCGACAACAAATATTGTGACGTTGGCAACCATCACGAGCATTGTCGACATATACAATCATCACATACATAAGTAACGATTTCGTTTTTACGCATTGGGACACTTGAAAACCATGTAAGAAGAATCTTCGACACAATGCAGAGTAAGTTCACTTTGTTACAATCACATAGAGACACACCCAAACAATGTGATTTTGAAAAAATGTCCATGGCGTAGTAAAATGTCGCATATCGTACCGACAACGATGTAATCCGATACAGTGATGGTGCTGTCTTGAACTTTGCAAGAGATCTTTAATATTGTTTAACACACAAAATCATATTTTTAGTATTAAACAAAGAGGTGAAAAATGCGCCATTTAATATTTTATTAGCAATAAATTTGACAACATACATAAATTAAGTTTAAAATATGTGCAATGTGTTGAATTATTAGATTTATAAAGTATTTTCTAGGTCTGAGTAGCTTAGTGAAAAAAAAAAAAAACGTGGGCAATCTGCCTCCACCTCTTCCCTCTATCCCCCATGCTTGTTGTAGTCACTTAAGGAAAGAGAGGGTGGTGGAGCCATGGCTGCCTTGGCTCCTTAGGGAGGTCAGAAGGAATGACATAAGTCACTTTTAACAAAAAGGTTGAGTCCGGCATAGCGAGGGATAGCCGTCACCCTTAGCCGGTCTGTCATTGAAGTCTGTTAGAGTACATGTGGCATGATAAGTATTTAAACATGTCCGAGTTCACTAATCCGATTAACGCAATTACGGAAAAGTAACATAGAAACAAAATGAAATATAGTGCGAACTTGAAACCGCACAAAACAGATTTACCGAACATTGATTTTCAACAGCTAGCATTCAAAGCCGATTACGATCCAACGGCGCACATCATCGCCGAGATGTCGAAATGATCGCTTTGGCGGTTTTTGGGCGTGACATGACCTGGCGCTACGTGGCAAAATTACATTGGGTAGCAGGAATCTCGGAGAGCATGAGGGCGAGTTCGAAGGAGACAGGCGTCCACTCAATGGCCGAGTCGTACACAGACCGTATAGAAAGTACATCGGCCACATTACCTTTTTGTACTTTACAATTTTCTGATTGGTTCGTACATCAGTAGATAGGGGCTGTGACAGGGGTTTAGCACTTAGGAGATTTAGGAGGTAGCCGCAACTTGAAATCTAAATCGCCTTGTTAGGCGTTTTCAGTGATTTCTTTTGCTGCTTTTTGGGTGTAAAACACGACTCTCACCAATCTCACCAACTGGGCCAACTCGTAAGAAACGTAGTCTCTACTGTACACCTTGAATCGTATTAGCCTTATATACGCTATATCGGGACCCCAAAATTTTGACATTGATACCTTAAACATAATATATTACACTATTTAAGGACGTGGACCATAATCTGCCACGTCTCTTAACACTAAATTAGAATGAATGACGCTAATTTTTTCTTTACACTAATAATTTCTATACGCTAATAAAGATTCAAGGTGTAATGTACGCAATGTAGTGTCTTTCGATTTCCGGGAAAATGAATTGTCTAGACGCTTTTGTCGCTTTAGGGTGAAGTTCCATCATACGTATCTGTAATTGTACGGCAAACTCTACAGACAGGGTCGATTGAGTCGATGTTCCATCACGCAGAGTCTATAAGCCACGTGTTCCAAATTGAATGGCGCCACGCAAGATACGATCCGATATTGGATATCTTTCAAATTTTTAGCACCGACAAACTTAACTTCAAATCTTGACTTGCGTACCATGAACCTCGTACGAACTAATCATACGACAAAACTTTTATACTTTTTGCAGACGCCAGTCTGTACACCAGCTCATTTTTTAGGGTTTTAGTTTTTGAACATTAGGAAAGTCCTTTAAGAGAAATAGTGTGAAGAACAAAAGTTACCGAAAATAGCGTGATGAGGGAATGTTTTGAAATTTCGTTTTTATTTTCGGTTATATTTTGGAAACCGCGTGTCATGTACAAATCTTAAGATTTTTCGTTGTTTTTCCATCATGACACGTAGCTTAATCGTTTTGCGAGTCACGATCTTTTTTTTTCTGTATCTCCCAACCCACCTCCTCGAGGTGGGTTGACAGTTACAGAAAAAAAAAATTAAGCGAACTCCTCGCAGATAAACATCCGACATCAAGTATTACCTCTAAGACCTTCAGAGAGTATCGGCAAGATTCTCTGTAATGTTGCTTTACGTACAAAAACAAAATAGGCGGGGTCGTGTCAGCAATGGAATCTATCGCATACGTGCTTTCTTTCGATTAACGCATGTAGGTTCATGTTCTGACGACGAGCAGTCAAAGATTCCAAAAGCACATTATTTGAACTTGTATTCGTAAATCCAGCCGCAAAATTAAGTTACGTGAATGTACAATTTGTACGTTCGTGTTTTGTATTTTTTGTAGCTGTTTTGTCGTTCTTGTTTCGTCGTGGCGCCATAAATTCCGGATGTCAGGGGATTGTGGAGGAGGCGTCACGACACATGCTTCAACAAATGTTTTTTTTTTGTGGTTTTCGTTGGATTTGATTCACGCCTGTCCGAAGGCGCGCGGCCCGTACGTGACCTTTCCACGCGTAAACATTTTACACGTCCGGTGATTGATTATTCTCCTCCCTGAAGAGAGTAATTAATCACTGGACGACGTGACCGCTTGCTTCGAAAACACGTAATCGGACGGTCGACGTTGTCGCCCAAAAGTTTGGAGAATCTTGACGCGCCGACAGTAATCATGTTTAAAAAAAAAAAATCAGTACGTCTCTGTACGAAAATGAGCTGGATCTGTACGAAAGTACACTTTTTCCAGTAAAGAACCCCAATTTTCGCCTGATGGAGGTTCACCCTTAGCCGTACATTAGGTAGGTGCGTGTTTAAACCCGAACATGTCATACTTCAAAGGAAATCCGTAAGAAAGTTCGCATATGGTGTCTTTTTCATAGAATCGAAGTTAGAGTGTACAAACCATGTTGACCACCTCGAACACGGTAGCAAGGAATTTTTTTTTCGTTCGCCAAAGGGTGTCTTTTATGGGCAGTTGAACGGGCTCTATGTGGTGTCTTTTATGGGCAGTTGAACGGGCTCTATGTTTGAGGCGGTTGTTGCATCGTACGACGGAGTACGGTTTTGCACACAGTCGAAAAACGAAGCGAACATCATTTCTTCCGAATGATTGGAAAAACCGACGGCTGCTGATGCGGCAGCTGAAGTCGCATGGTTTCCTCTGGAGTTTTGTATTTCCTGCCGTCCTGTACCCTACTTGCGTGTCCAAAAGAACGCACTTGCGGCCTAAGGTACGGTACGGTATTCGGCGAGAGGCACAGAACGACATATCCGTTTCCAAAGTTTCAAATTTCAACGGGAATCTTTCCTGACGCGGCAACATTTGTCTTTTCACCACAAGTCAGCCAGCACCAGATAACCCTGGTTTCAGATTTTTGACATGCAAGAAATTGTACGGATGAGATGATGGGATTTGCGGACAAGATTGCCTGTGTTCGGAAATCTGTCCTCATCACGGATCCGCCTAATGCGAAACGAGACCTTAAATAGAGCGTAAATTCAAATGAGACGCGTGCGGCCAGTGGTCCAGACCACGTCCTGTTGTGTGAATTTGCGTCGCATGCGGCGGATTGTGTACGGACAACTGCCGCGAGCCAGTACATGGCACGTCGCATAGGTGCCGAGAGACTAGCCGTGTCGGCGGTCGATTCAAGCGATGCGATTGGTTTACGAAGATCTTATGAACTATTTGAAATGATTGGTAAGCGGTAGTGACGGCGGGTGGGCCGGAGATCCGTTAGGGAAGTTTGCACAGCCGTGTACGGATATAGGCTTACGAGGGTATTGTATCTAGATGTAGATTTATACTCATTTGATTTGCACTTCGACGACCAAATATTTTCGAAGCGTTTGTAGTTGTACTCCCGCTATTTTTTTTTTTTTGAGACTTGTTTTCGGTTCATTACTTCGGCAATCAATGATTAGAAATGAGTACAGCGCCACATCGCATGCCGAACATTGGGGGACCGATGCGGTTTTGATATTCGCATCGGCGTACGTAGTAGGCTGTACTGTGTGACGATGCGCTATTTATCGATTTTAACGATACAGTGTGACGCTGCGATGCGCTACGATGTATCGTCCAGAAATTGATTATCGCAACTACAGTAGCAGCTGAACTGCAAGGGTCGTTCTATGGTATTTTGACGGCGTGATGCGGTCAATGTTTTTGTACAAACTTATGTTTTCGTATCCGTAACCAGGTGCGAACGAGCTGCAGTAAATCACCCATCGTTATTAAAGTTAATCACTCTAAATCTAGGAAGTGTTTTTTGCACCTGGAATCATAATTTAGCGTAGCTGACACCATTTACGTAATTGGATCATTTTAGACCACGCCATAATTCGTAGTTTAGCGTAGCAAATTCCAAGGAAGGGCTAACCCTAATAATTCAGTAACTCTAATAGCAGTGGACGGCGGACTGTGAGCGAGCACCTTTAGTGAAGGGGAGCTGGGATACGTGACAAACGCCCTTTCAAGTCAGTGAATTTGTACACTCTGACATCAGCTGCCACGCTGGCCACCCCATATCGACCAGACATCGGCTGTATTCCATCAAGTCGCATCGCCTATCGAAGCGATACGATGCGCTACACGTGTACTCGGAAATAAGACAGAAATTCAACACAAATCAAACCGAGTTGACAATATAGCTTTTCCAAAAACAAAAGAGCGAAAAAAAAAAAAAATCACCACACGCCGCATTTAATGCACCGTATCTTGCCGGTTCTATTCCCGAGTACGCCTCTTTCCTTCCGTACTTTATTCCGTCCAATTACAGCCAAGACCACCATTCTTGTCCCCAGTCTCGTCCATCATCCCATCCCTCAGTCGCACTCAAAAAATTAAAAATCCCATGCGCGGACTCATGTCGTAGAACATGGGACATCACAGCCCGGCTTTTCTGGTATTTCCGCTACCCGCCAAATTGAACCCAAGGAGAGCGACTCCACCGACCATTCCACCGACATTACCGACATTCCTTCTCCGCTTCCGACCCGCACGTCCGAGTATGTGCTACTTCAGCGCCCATGTCGTCTGTACGAATAACCTGACCGTCTTTATTTTCGTTCCACTCGCGAAAAGACACGTGGAGATTCTGACTGACTCTGCCTTTTTTGTCTGGTAAACACTCTGCAAAAATGTAGGCGTTCAGGAGATATTGCAGAGAGTAGTGGCAGAACCCGGGCGAATCTTAAGCCTGAAAAGTGCGGTTTGGCAAAGCAGCATTCCATTCCTCCGCCGGATCTCTCACTCGCTAACTGTCCTTAGCAGTTTTTCAGACTGAATTAAGCTCAAGACCTCGCGCGCTTCAAAGCTAAACTGGAATATTGTAACTGCGGTAGGAGGAGACGAATAAGCGATTCTAGGATACGGCAGGGATTTTGTATAGGGAGAACAAGTTAGGTTTTGCAAAGGGAGAACAACTTAAATACTTAATGGAACACAGTTGATTAAAAGAAGATGGTAGTTTTTATGTGGCATATGGAAAACAGAGCGCGGTTGTTTGTAGCAAATAAATCCTCTCATCTGCCGAATGCCAGTTTCTTCTTTTTGATTTGTCCCTCTGCCCACCCTTGTTAGATGTTCCGCAGAAAAATTAACTATGGAAGTCTCCGTTTCCTCGACAGTAGGACTCTCCGAATGTTCGCACAAACTCCTCTACTCAGTCCTACAGGTCGCAGGAAAAGAGCCTCTCTCTCACTATCCCCCTGTCCTCCTCATCCTCTCCTCCCTCCTCGATAGAGTTGTAGCTGTTAACGATCGCCGCTCTCCCACTGTCGCTTCCGAGACCCACGATATCTCCCATCTGCCGAGTGTTTTCCACGGTCAACGCTCTCCTGGAATCACTTTAGCGCGATACGTTGAGCGCATTTTTAAATATGCTGCCTGTAGTCCGGCTTGTTTCCTTGTGGCGTACATTTATCTGGACCGTCTGACGCAGCACAATCGTGATGTCAGAGTGACAGGGCTGAGTGTGCACCGTCTCCTAGTGACAAGTGTCATGCTGGCAGCCAAGTTCCTCGATGACGCGTAAGCATCAATTTCCTTGTCTCTGTTTCACTCTGTTTCTCTCTGTTACTCTCTGTTTCTCTCTGTTTCTCTCGGTTTCTCTCGGTGTCTCCACTTGCCCGCTCGGATCCAATTTTGAGTCTCTGTTTGTCTGTTTTCTTCGCATCTCGTTTCTTTGTCTTTGTTTCTCTCTATGAATTTTGTTGTCGTTAGGTTGCTAATTTTCAGGTCACCGGCTGTATATCGGAATTCGCCGGTCGTTTTCTCCGCACTTGTATTTTCTGTTTTTGATATTGCGTTTTAGCCATTGTGTTTCTGTTGCTTTATGTTGATCTCCATGTCTGTAAGATTCTTTTTTTTCTCATACAGTCAGTTTTCTTCCCCTATCACTTTACTTGTGTTACTGTATGGCTGAAACAGTTGGTGCATGTTCTGATTTCTGTTTCTGGGCATCGCCTTTTATCTGCCTCTATACCTTTATCTTTTTTCTGCCACTGTCACTTTTGTTCGCACGGTCTAGAAACGTCACCGGGCATGTACCTTTTTAGTGTTTCAGTCTCTCTGCAACTGTCTGTCTTTTTGTTTCTTGCTTTGCTGTCTGCCTAGTTATTCTTGCTCCTCTTCTGCTTTCTTGCTCCACATTTTCGATGCGGTTTCTCCTTTCCTCCCCACTTTATGTCCTGGCCCCTTTGTTCCCCCTTCTTGCCCACCTCTCTTGGGCTCCATACCTCTTCACTCTCCCTATATATCCTCAAAATCCTTGTAGCAACCCTCATCCATTCCCTACCTCAGGTATTTCAACAACGCATACTATGCCCGTGTGGCCGGTGTGTCTACTACAGAGCTCAATTGCTTGGAGCTGGAGTTCCTATTTAGGGTGGACTTCCAGCTGCATGTGTCCACCAGCCAGTTTGAGAGCTACTGTACAATATTCGAGCGGGAACTGCGCACATGGGAAAGGAGGAGTCCTCTTGTGAGATTACGGCCGTTGAAACTGCGCATACGAGACCACATAGACTCACCGAGGTCAGAGGCGTGTGGCTCTTCTTTGGGAACTCCCCGTAGTCCCGATCAAGACACGGAGATGCCCGATTGTGAGGTGAAAACTCCTCGCCGCATAGAATGTTATGATGGGCTGGAGATTGTTTGACTGGCGCAGGGAAACTAGTTTTTCAGAGGAACAGAATCAACAGCCTTTGAGGGTTGAAGGTGGACGTAGTAGGATGAGAAGGACAAGACAGCAGATAGCATCCCCATACACTTTGTAAACCCCGTGTGGATTGTTTTCGAACAGGAATCTTTAACGGCTTTTTTAGGGTTCCTCTGGAGGGCCCAATTTGCAGGTGGCTCATTTTCCTGCAACGTGAATAATGTTTGATAGTTTTTGGCATCATCTTCGCTCTTTAAAGAAGGAGATGGCTGCAATAGACATAAACGCAGGCACCAATTTTTCTTCAAACAGCCTTATCTGAGAAGGTACTCAGTTTGAAGGAAAATAGGGGGCTGTTACTTACCAGAGCGCTATTTCTAGTGGGTGTCACTTCAGCATACGTTTTAGGTTATTCTGGTGGCTGTTAGGTATAGTTACTGACTGATAAGTTGCAATGTGCTTCTGATGATTTGTCCAACTTAGTAACTGTATATGTCTTTGTTTATTTTGTTTATCGACGTTTAACAAATGCCGACACTGTCAGCATTTGTGTGTTTATAAGTAGGCAGCATAACTGAGGAATTGCTTTTACTTTATATATAAACATCGACTGATTAGTGATTTTAGCGTACAGGTGACCGAGGAATTGCTTTTACGAATGTAAACACTGAATGATTATGCTCAACTCTAAAACCTTGTAGTAAGGTCACCAAAAAATCATGCGATAGGCTATGCCAGTTCATGGTTTTGTGTCACTTTAGGTTTTATGTCACTTTAGGTTTAATGTCACTTAAGCTGAGTTGTGGCACTTGAACCCTGACATCTTCCTCTGTTTAACTTTTGCAGAAACGATCACCTGGTAGTGTCTTCATCTACAATTACACCAGAAATTAAGGAACTTACAAGGCGAGCAGTCGACTTATTTGTTACAGTGTTAGGGTCTGCTCCTTACAGACTCGAGAATAACACGGAGTAGAATGGTTTTACAAGTGGTTTTTTTGCCTCTGGGTACGATAGTGAAGAAAAGAATATTCAAGAAAAATAAAGGCTGCAACGCAGCTGAAAATAAGCATCTGGGCCAACTGCCTGGAGTTTTGTATTTGTATCAAAGTTTTCTGTACTTTTAGAGAAAAGCCTAGGTTCTCTCAACTGAGGCAGTAACAAGCTTGTAGATATTTAACCATTGATTCCGAAAAAAATCCCAGTCAAAATAACGGTTAGGTGACAAAAAGTCGGTGTGGTTTTTTGGCAGCTGGTGTATCGGGTGATTGTGCAGTGGTTGAACCCACCTTCAGAAGTATTTTTCAGGTCAAAATTTATTTCGCTTTAGTTCGAGAGATAGTCTTTTGGGAGATTGACAAGAATCATGAAGTGGTTAAGTGGTAGTCTTGCGGTATAGGACAAGCCCTAGATAAAAAGAGAGTAGTTTAGTAAACATGTTATGGAGTGAAATGTTGACAGTTGAATGAAACTGAACCCTATTTGTGGCAAAAGTTTCAGGATTATCATGAAGATCTCTGTCCATTCTCGCCTTTCAAAGTTATATTTACAATGGAATGTTTTAGTATAAGGTTCGTCACATATAATCATGTGAGTTCTTAGCAGATTAGGGTAACAGTTTAGGTCGTCTCGGGAGGATACTGGAGAAGGAAAGTAATCATGATTTAAAAAAAAAACTGTGGGTTTAGGCACAACAAAAGGTTGTTCAAAAAATTTATGGTTTGCGACTCTTTGCGAGACGGGATTGCAGATTGTATCGGCCATCATCATTTTCTAAATTCGGAAGTAAACATTAGTTTATACTTCATTAGTTTATATTTCTTTGTCAGCGATTTAGCTTAGAGTTGTAACACAAAGTCGAGCCATTAACACGATTCCATTAACCTAAGCATTTGTTCTTTGGTTGTTACTCACGTGTTAACTTGCAAAAGTTTAAAAATAAGGTTTTCGCTCCGGAGTAATTAACTCTTTGGACGACTCTTGTTTCCTTCTGGACATATAGCGTTTACTCGCAACAAAGTACCTTGCAAACATGTTAGGTTGTGGTGTCAATTATCGTTATCGGGGATATGTTGAAAATTGGAGCCTTGTGTTGTTGATTGTGTCGACATTTAATGGATTCATGTTTATGATGGTGACGAGGGCATCCAATGATGCAATGTTTAGCTTGTGGAAATTAATGTATATAGTAATTAATTGCCATTCCGTGTTAATGATTGTAAAAAGTTTGAAACATATTTTGTAAATTGATTGTGCCACACTTGCCAAGGTTTGTTGGAAAAGCTTTCTGTATAAGATGGTTAAGGCAATCACATCTTTAGAAGTAAAAATTGCTAAAGACACCTCAACAGTGAACTGACATTTGAACTCACATTCACCGTTACCTTCATGAAATTTAATGTGTACTGCTGCTTTATTGGCTCTGCCTAGGGTTTGATTTAGATCTCATCATGCTGCGAACCTTCTTTTTATGGTTGGTTTGATTGTTGGGACCTGAAGCCTGTTGTATGATGATTCATTCATTACTTGACAATGTCAGTCTATTATGTCTATGTTTGCCTTTAGATTCGTACGAAAATGCTTGTAGCTCAATTAAATGGAGCTTCAGATGGACCAAGGTAATCAGAATCATGGCTATAACCATCATCATCATGATAGAAATATCATGACATCGTGGTTTCTATGTATTATCATTATGACGAAGGGCAGTCATGGTTCCAGTGACATGCGTCTTACATGATGACATGTACACATCAACTTTTGAAGTCTGTCACGGTCACATACAAACCGAGCACGAAGACCGTTTGAAGTCTCGCGCCAAAATTGCCGACTCTTACGTCATCGTATCATACAAACTTACAAAGACATTTTCTAGGTCCCAGAGTTGCCCGTGCCAGGTAGGATACTCGTATAAAGACTTGTCATCATCAATAATGTCAAAAATTCACGGCCGTGGAACTATGTGCCATCATTTCTTAGCCCCACGTGGAGGATTTCCAAGTCACGGAAAGATTTAGTTTCTGAAGTTGAGAAGCCATTCTCGTTTATGTGGAAGGCGTAGAAGAGCATAGGACCGTACGAGAGTACTGTAGATCCCTAGATTGCACATTCAAATACTCTCTGAACGAGGAGAAAATCCAGTCTGTCAAAGGACGATTCTGTAGGCGGCTTGTCGCTTGCCAGATAAGTTGTCACTTGTCATTACTGATCCCGGATTATGTGAAATCCAGCTTGTACGGTGACGTAACTTCTATATTTCCGTTGTGGATCTGCTGGTGTTGCGTATCGGAGAGGATTAGCCGGTTCTCGATTTTTAATATCGAGAGAGTCACGATCTTCGTCAATATGGCAGCTCGATTTCATTACTGACACTAATTTTTGCACAGCTTTCAAGTTTCAAACCGTACACCGTCAATCGCTATTAGAGTGTATAACGCCAATTCGGTGCCCTTTTTTCAAAAAAAGAAACCCGAAATACAATCCATAATTTTATTTTTTCCATTATTCTAATTAGGTTTTTTTTTCAATTAGCGTTAATAAGGAAAGTACACTGCGATGGAAATAGTGTGGCGTACGGACAGGGAGTATTCGTACGAAATGGTACTTTTTGAATTAGGAAAGCATAAAAAGACACTTAACATTATTGCGCACACATGTGAATGTGCACTGGAAGAAAGAGACGCAAACTCGTCGACAAAAATCACGTTCTCATTTCGGGCCTATTCGGACCAATTAAAAAATTCGGACCAAATATTGGACCAATTAAAGCATTCTGACCAAACAAAATTATTTACACCGTCAGATTCGGACGATCGGACAGTCGCTGATCAAAGTAGTGATCTAAGAAGATCACATGAAAAGCCCATAACACAACTTACGATAAAGGCGCCGACCAAAGGCCTACCATAAAAACGCCTACTTTTGAAGTATGCGAAATACCTATTACCCCAAAAAAAAACAGAAATACGTGATTAGGAGGACGACTGGAAGAACGCACGTAAAGAGTTTTTCTTTCAGCGTTATTATAATTTCTAAGCGTTCGTCTTTCAACGGTTGAAACATTATATTGCTAACATCCAATCGTCGAGTAATGTACGGATATCGCACTACACCGTCGATCGTATTTAGCGTGTATGTTTTTTTTGTCACTTAAAACATCTTTTCTCCATACATACATGTCGGATTGTGGATTTGACGGTTGCGATTGAAAGGTTGCAATCTCAGCTTACGAATGGCGGTCTTAAATTGAAAATTGGACAAATGTGTACGGAGATAAGATGTTTTCAGTAGCGAAAAAAGCATACACGCTAAATACGATCGACGGTGTAGCATAAAGTTGACAACAATTCGGTTTGAAGAAAATCTTCTTTTCGATTGACAACAATAGAATTTCCATGTCGCAATATCGGGCAGCTAATCGGGACCTTTGTTCGAACTTAAGTACTTACCTGTACTGCAGAGGTCGCAAAAGTCAAAATTAAAGATACCCGAAAGATTGCGACTTCTGCTGTACTGTACTAAGGGCAATTTCCCATGTGCTAAAGTTACAGTTATTTTCTGTCGTTTTCCTTAATAACTTGGAAAAAAACGAGAAAATACGCAGCCGTACCAAAAATAGGAAATTACCACCGTACAAGTTCCGTTACCTTGAAACTTTAACTATACTGTAGTTTGTTATCTAGCGCGATGCCGTCTAGCGCGATGCAGTTTGTCGTTTAGCTCGTTTCGACCCACTTTTGCGTCTTTCCGGCTCATCTTCAAACTTTATATTAATCACCTCGCGGGGTGATTTTAAACAAAGTTCCACGACGTGGGCAAATGTGCATATGATTTCGCACGCGACGGAGGTTTTTGACAATTTTTGTGCCTACCAAAAAAAAAACCTACTGCACGTTTCCAACCTGTGCGAGACTTTTTTCCGTGCGCTTTTTTCCGTACAATAACCGTGGGGGGGGTCTCAACCAACGGACGCCATTTCCCAAAAGCGAAGTCCGTGAAAGTGCCTCTCTCTCTCTCCCTCTCCCACCTACGCGTATATCTCACAACTCTTGCAATGAAAAAAGGCAAGAAAGGTATCAAATGAAAGATTTCTAACAAATATTTATGTTGGCTATAGTTTAGCTTATTTTGATGGCAAGTAGAGTGAGAACGGACTATAAAACAAAATCGGGAAACCATGGCGGAATGTTTTAGATTCAGTGACGTCGACGCTATCATAAGTGAGCGTGACGTTAAAGTGTCACAAACCCTAAACATCTTCAATGTCACAAGTAGCTAGACGTTAAAGTGTCACAAACCCTAAACATCTTCAATGTCACAAGTAGCTAGACGTCTACAAACGTCGCTATTTTGTAAATGTCATCAATTGTCGCGAGTTTTTTTGTTGTCTACAAACCGTCACAAATTACACCCACGCCTACATCCGTCACGATCTAAAGTAACGATTTGATTTTTTAAATACGAATGCTCTGAAAGTAGTACGGAGAATTTCCGCTGAAAACAAAGTTAAAAGACTAAAGTTTCGGTTACATGGGAAAGTGCACTTACTCATGTTTTAGTCCGAAGCAGTGGCGCGAAAGAGCAACAAACAAAGGACATCTTTGCCTACCAGCAAGTGGATCCGGTACAGAACCCTAAATCAAAACTTTGTCGTCGAATTTCACCTTGTGACGCCAGCTACACCGCGAATCGTTATTAGACTATAAAAATTATTAGAGTAAAGAAAAAATTAGCGTCATTCTGTCTAATTTAGTGACAGGGGACGTGGCAGATTATGATCCACGTTCTTAAATAGTGTAATTTGTTCTATTTAAGGTATTAATGTCAAAATTTTGGGGTCCGATATAGAGTATATAAGGCTAATAACAATTCACGGTGTACTGTACCATGTCAGCAGCATCGCATCGAACATCGGTTGCATCGTGCCGATATGCATCGTCTATGGGCAAGTTCCAATGCGATGCGCATGACTACGAACAAGAAATCGGTAGTACCGTAGTAGCCTATGAGCAATGTACGGATACAAACTTCCTCTCTTCGCAAACTCTATCCATTAAATTGTCGAAGTAGCCAAATTGCCATGGACCGAAGAGCATTTCTTACTACTATAAACAAAGAAGTCGACCTAGGAAATATCGTTATTGGATACATTCATCACATACGACAGGCTTGACCTTCGTTACAATGGCGATTAAACCTGATGAGCGTTACACGGTTGGGTGACTCGACGCGTGGAGACGCCTATCTCACAGACCCTTCCCATACCGGCATACGAAAAATGATTTGTTGTGTTCCAGTAAGGGTTAATCCTAGACGCCCATCACGTGAACGCATTATATGCAATGCCAAAAGATACATCTCGCGAAACTAACGAATTCATTATCTTGCGCATACAACTATTTCGCCACTTGCCCAACATAATTCAGTTGCGCGTCCTATCGAACGAAAATCGTACGGCCGAGACCGTCGATCGACATCTCTAGCCATTTGGTGACTAACAACGGACTACGTGAATCGCTAATAATGGTAAGGAATTGATATTGGTGTGAATGTGAATATCTATCAATAGAATAAAGAAAATTGTGTTGTAGGCTCTATTTTAAGTTTTGTGGTCTTTAGCCAACAAAACATTAACTCTAATTAACACACGCTACAATAATTTATCTACACGATCCTATAATTTAGTCGTTATGGTCTGTGTTATAGTTCGTGTTCACATAGTCAATGTTTAAACATGTGCAAACAGCATCGCGCGATTTTCCCTCGTTAATACTAGTCTAATCTGAGGGTACTTTCACGTGTCTGCATGTAATCTCCATTTTTTCTCGTGTCGACACCTTTGATGACGCTTCTTTTGTCTTATAAATAACAGATAACCATCTGTTACGTATATAATATCACATTCAGTTGAGGGAACCATTTGCATGTCTCTTGAAGCAAAATACAATGTGAATCGCTAATACTACTAGGAAATACCGGCCCTTATGTACTAAAGTGTTATTAACACTATTAGCGATTCATGTTGTACTATACACCGTGAATCAGTCCCTCATCGATTGCTTATGGTGTGAAAAAATTATTAGTGTTAATAAATAATTGTTGTTATAAACTCTATTTTGTCTCAACACCAACAAAACATTAACGCTAAGGTCAAAGTTCCATTAGGAGGCTTTTGTGATTTTACCACCAACATTACCAACTGTAACAATTTGGGCGAAACGCCATTGTGTAGTGTTTGTAAACAAGCTGTTGTGTACATGTATCAAGCTCATGTGCTTTTCAGACATACCTTTATATCACGAAGGATTTCTGGGCCCTTTTTACCCTGTACGGTCTTCAACTTACGGAGGAGTGAGTGCACCAAGCCGAACGAGATCCTTGTATTTCCTAGACTGAGTGGAACGCACTTTATTTGGCGCCTAACGGAGGCCGGACAACAAAGTTCTACCGTTTCAAAGATTGCAATTCCGTTACATTGGACTAGTTTCCAACAGCCCCCGTGGGGGGTACATTGTGGATTGCCACGTAACTTTTCGGATTTGCATTTAGATTATGCTGGTAGCCGTCAGTAGCAATTTATTTCAGTTTTAGCTGACTTTTGGTCCATTAATTACGTTAGGTCAAAGTCTGGCAAGTTACTGTCCTTTTCAGGACTTTGTCTTATAATAGTGGACCAAATAATTTCTTCCGGCCGCGGATCTAGCCGCTGTCTGGAGCAAAACTTTTTTCCCCTAGTGTAGTACGGATTATTTTGTCTCATGTTAGTTCCATTACACTTGCTTGCCGCTCATTGGTTAATAACATAGCTTTGACTTTTGGACCTGCAATTTGACAAACTTTGATGTATTAGGCACTTGGGGTCGAAGGAGACAGGTTGCTTTTTCAGTACTGTCTCCTGTGAAAACCCTCAGAAATTCCAACAAACCTTCTTTTGGATAATCTTTGTGTTGTTTCGACTCTATTGCCATCTTAGTTTTGGATCTATCTTTTGTGGAAATCACACTCCGGGCGGGTAGTTGGCACTATCTTCCTTTTGGGTGATTTTGGATTTTTTGCTGTTTGGAACTGAGAAGAGTTTGGTCGGTTCCGAGTTGCGGACACCGAAGGTTGCAGAAGTACCATACCTTTTGACGATACTATCGGGAGAGGGGTCGCCTTTTTCTAATTGATATCCATGATTGCTAGGGTATGTTAAGCTTAATTCGCTACATTTCACCTTTTCTATCTTTTATTATCTTTTCTTGGGCAAGGTGATATTGTTATATTTGGAAAGCCAATCATATTTATTTATATATATCTACGTGGTAGTGCATTTCTGTCTTCGTCTGAAGTTCTCTTTGCTTTGGAGTGACTCTTCCGGAGTAAACTTAAACCCCCCTGACAGTGGGTTTTGAGGTAACACGTGCGATAGACTTCC
Organism: Zygnema cylindricum; assembly: GCA_037447655.1. Taxonomy (NCBI): domain Eukaryota; kingdom Viridiplantae; phylum Streptophyta; class Zygnematophyceae; order Zygnematales; family Zygnemataceae; genus Zygnema; species Zygnema cylindricum. The sequence continues at coordinate 52,979 of JBBHKE010001093.1, read as the reverse complement.
CGTAGACAAAGCACAGTACTAAAAAAGCCCCCTGGATTAGAGGGGATAGGAGCTTCAAATTTGGAAGCTCTCTTTTTGCAAGTGAGCTCTAGTGACATTCAATTCTCTTTCTCTCGTTACCTCTGACATCATGGCGGGAGGAGGGACTCCGAATAACGGATCTAGAGAGCGGGTCGGCAGGAGCGGCTTGTACAGGAGGGACAGTCTCAAAGGTCAGAGGAGTATGAACCCATAGAGATTGTCTTTGATTCTCCGGCCAAGGAACCGGCTGGTGCTTCTTCTCCTCCTCCTCCTCCCCGTCTGCCTCCCAAACATTACCCTTCCTTGGCGGAGGCCGCTAGGGTCTATGCTGAGGAAAGGAAAGAATCCCAGGCTCAGGCCCAGGAAAGTAACCGAGTGTCTCCTAGGGCCTGGCCAAAGCGTCAAGCACAGAGGGAGCCCCATTTGGGTCCTCTTCCGGAGGTTGCGGTTCACACCAGATCCAAAATTCTCCGAGCCGAGATCCAGACTGACCCCACGGTTTTGACGGATCCACCTCGCCCAGGTCGTAAGGAACTCCTTGCCCTTCACGACCTCCATGAGCTCAAGGTGAAGAAGGAGTTGGAACAGAGAGTGGCTCGGACAGATTGAGTCAGAGTGGTTAGACCCGTGGGAGGGGTGGTGGAGATTTTGAGTTGTTCTTCGGAGAGCAGCTCTTTACAGTCGGTGCAAGCCCGGTCACAGAGAGCTCCCTATTCTCGCCCTCCCCCATCTTCTTCTCAAGACACCGCAGCTAGCAGACCCTCCCGGGGGCATACCTCTTCGCGGCCTCGTAGAGGAGAATGGGGTATCCAGAAGGAAGCACAAGATCCATTGAGGGGAAAGAGGTTTGACCACCGTGACAACAAGGGGAGGTTTACACCTCTTGCCAAATAGGAGACGTCCCCAACTCTCGTGTCAGCCTCAACCGAGAAACCAACTCCTACACCACCTCGTGACCACCCTGCCGGAGGGCTCTCGCGATCCGAACCAACTGATCCAGAGGTTCCGGGTACGGGACTTGAAGATTTGTCCGGGGGATGTTGGCGGACTTGACCCAATGATCCCGAAATTCAGGGGATGGGGATATCGGATCTCACCAAAGTTGTCGAAAAGGCTAAGGAACTAGTGGAGGTTCTAAAATCCTAGGGACAGCCTACGGCGGGGGGCGGACCTGCCACCGTAGATTGGGAGGCCTTGGAGGTAGAAATGAGAAAGGTATGGGAAAAGGAATTGATGCTTTTTCGGGAAGCTTAGCGTAGGACAAGTGGGATTCTCAACAGGCAGACCCCTCTTACACCGGAGACAGGGCCGCATGTCGAAGCACCAGCTCTGGGAACTTCTCCTCTCGCAAGCACACAGCCTGACGTTCCTTCCTCGGGACCTAGCCGAGAGCCTCATCTTCAGCGGGAAGGGGCGGAAACAATAGGACCTAACAAGAGGGGTTTGGGTGCAGATTTACCTACTGAGTCTAATGCTGTTCCCCGGAAAGAGCCAACTTTCGTCTCGGTGGAGGTGTTTTCGGTAGTGGAGGCTTTGGTGGAGTTACGACCGAACGAGAGGATTCACATTCCATTGAGGCGTCAACACCCCCTTCTCCACCTCTCATAGAATCTCCAGATCTCCCATCTTCTCCTCCTCCTCCTTCCTCTCACTCCCCGGGTCCTGCTACAAAGCCTAGGAACTGCCCTTCACCATCTGTTTCACCCGCTGCAGCAGTCCGTGGGTCTCCGAAGCAAACTGAAACTCTGAGACCTCCATTGGCCCTCAGAGTAAGTAGATCCAAAAGAAGCTTATCTAGATAGTGCCGACTCCAAGTTGATATAAACCGAAATGACTGACCCCTTGACAATCAGAACCCAAATATAGATTCACCCCTGTGAAATAACACTTTCTGTGTGGTTAGTTCCACCACAGAATGCAAAGTTAGAATATGACATTTGGACACATTCACCCACTTTCACTTTCCCTTAGAAATACCGCCACCCTGGCAAACAAAAAACTCTGACTGACTACACTCCTGTGCAGCTTGGACTCCCCTGAGTTCGTAGCAAAAAGAATTACTGAAAATGGTCAAGTAAATTGATAGTTATGGCTGGCCAAAGTTTGCCATTTATACAAGGTGCTCTCTGGGAGAGACAACTACTTCCCCAAAATTTTCTAAGTCCTATTCCCTCTCTAAAACTCTATCTACTGAAGTACGGCACCAATCAAATTAGTGTGTCGTACAGAAAAGTACAGGTGCCGGTGTACTTTCTGTACGGCCATTGTACAACATGGCCAAAATGTCGACACGTGTCATAGCCGGATTTGTTACCGCAATCTCCGGAGTCACCGCAATCCAACATTGTCGCGCCACGTGTCATATGACGTGGCGATGACTGAAAAACGCCAAAAGTACATAATCCGTGATCGCGGTGCCTATCGTGGCCGTCCGATCAAACCGGATATAATTGTAGACGTTGAAAATATACATGCGATATTTGTTTCGCGTTCGAAACAAATGCGCGGTATCCATTTCATACAATACATTAAATCGTACTCCGTACTATACAAAACTGTATCTATGCATTACGTATCTATTTCCGTTAGATGAACTAGACTACGTGTACAAATATAAATATCTGTCAATCCTATTGTACTCTAGCACTGTATTTAGACTTGTTGGTTAAAGCGAACGGCTAGTTTGACAGATGGCAGGTATCAAGATCAAATCTTGGGTCCGTCACTCCTTTTAGATAACTCTATTAAGAATTGCCTTCCTGTCCACTTTGGACAGCCTAGGCAGCCATTGATCTAACTCCTCTTCAAGTCTTCAGTGACTGCGACAAGTGTGGGGACTTGAGTGAAGAGTTAGAGGTAGGTTGTCAGTGTCCCCTTTTTGCCTTTTTATTTTACAATCTCTAGACCTAGAAATTACTTAAATTTCAACACTCCCTGTTTTACCTTACAAGCACGTCCCTGCTTTCTCACCTCCTCACAGACGCTCCCCATCTTCCAGCTCAGAAACTCCTCCTCCCGAGACCTGCCGAAGGCAACCAAGGAGACAGACATCTTTCAAGAGTCAGACACCTTTTTCTCAGAGCATCCAGTCATCCCCTTCTCCACCACCAACCCTTCCCCAAGGACCTCGACCTCGCCTCCACATCCCATCGGTGGATCAAGTTCTCCGGGGAGAAAAATACTCTCCTGGATATAGAGGAGTAGTGGGGAATATCCTTCCTCCAACAATCCTTTCCGGTGCTGGTACTTCCTCTTTGGGAGGAGGATCCATACCTATTGGAGCAACACCTGCTTCCGGAGGAGGACACGGTTCCGCTCCCGAGGAAGAGGATACATAAGTCCTCTCCCCGGCTCAGTTTGTCAGTCCAACCGGGCCTTCCTCTTCACATTTCACCAATTCTATAGAGGAAGAAAAGAAAATGGGGGACATCCGGATCTTTACAGGAGATAGCTCGGGGATCGCATTTTCAGACTTCGAGTTGTTGTGGAAATCTTTCACACAATCCGAAATCAATAAATACAGGGGAGGAGCCATTCCGGATGACTTCGAGACAACCCTCTTCCCCATGATGGTCAACTACCTTTCTAGAGGGGCGTTGGCAGATTACAAGGAGTGTCAATCCTTTTGATGGCTCTTAGCATCAAGATCTCCGATCAAACCCTTGATGCGGGAGTCTTGCAAGCGGAGGCTGACTTAGCGGCAGCGGGTGCAACCCCTGTAACCGCTGCCTTCACACAAGACATGAAACTGCAGGCACAAGAAAGTGCCTATGTTAGCCAGCTGCAAGCCATTCAGGCAGCCCAAGCAGCAATTCGCATGGTTGCTATTCCCAACCCTTAGGCAGCCCAGGCAGCAACTCGCATGGTTGCTAATCCCAACCCTCGTACCACTCTGTTGAACATCTGGAGACTTTTCTACACAGAGAGGAACGAGTCAGCAATCAAGGAATTCACGGAATTTTGATGCTTGAATAACGAGACTCTCCAGACTCTCTTCAACCGACATTCAAGCCTTTGTCAGAAAACGAAATTGTCCACGATTGACCTTCGGCAATGAAAACTAAATACTTTATCGCTGTCCGTAGTTCATTCGGACCGAGAGGGCAGACTGCTCTAGATAACTGGATTGCCGGACAGGCAATTCAGGACCTCAATCCCTCCACCTAGGAAATCTCAGTGGTGGCGATGAAATTATAAAACCACTTTGTCCACAGTGAGGCAAAGGAGAAGGCCGTGACAGGCAAGACCCGCGCAAATTTTGCAGGATTTGCCAAGAAACCTCTATGAGTGAGGAGGAACAAACTGAACTTCACGCTTTGCGCAAGCTAAAAGGGAAGCAATTGGCTGAGAGCGGGTCAGAACCAGCAATGGGAGCAGACGAGCGAGTGTTTCTCTATAATTGCATGGATTGTCAAGAACCAGGTCATGGATGGAAGCACTGCACCCGGAGACTGAAACCTGAGCTGGCACTACAGATGAAGGAATGGGAAAAGGAATGTGCAGAAAGGACCTTGAAACAACAAAAAAAGCTCAAGGGAGGGAGGGGAGAGGACAAGACACCGATAACCAAGGATACTTATCGTCCAACCCTACGGAGCGAAACCTCTAAGATGTCCTAATCACACTTGCGGAAAATCAAACTTCCAAAGTTTGATGACGCTCAAATCTCCAACGAGATCCGGAGTAAATATACCACGGAGGGCGCGAAGTGCGAAGCTTGTGGATTTTTGGGGCACAAGGAAGGGCAATGTTGCCGGAAAAATGGAGTACCCAAGGAAATGATGCAATTTGCTTTGTTTATTGGAGAAAGAGAAACAATCGTTAACCCTCTCCCACTCCAACTTCTTTACCACTGGGGGCGCCAACTCATATCCACGCCGCAAAGACTTGAGCGAGTCCCGACTGCTCCGGCCAGGCTTACGCCGGAGATCATCATACAGCAACAGAGTCAGCAGCTGGCCGTAATGGTTGCAGAGTTGGCTGCCCTCCGCTTGGGATCTTCTGCCCGGCTTGCTCCTCTCATAGATGCACAACAACTCAAAAGCACAAACAGGACTTGTTATAGGAGCTCGCGGAGCTTGAGCTTCAAGGCACATCGGGTGCCAACGATGACGTCTTATTGGACTGGGATTTGGAACACCCAAATGCCCACCATGCCCAAACCTTCATGAATGGAGCTTAGAATGTTGGGGTGGGAGACAGCCGCCGCCAACTCCGCAATTCCACCTCGATGCAAAGACAAGACAGGCAGGAAATGGGTTAGAGGGATCACAACCGGAAAGCTACAGGGCCTTTGTCATTTACTCCAAAGGCACTAATACTGAACAACGACATCGGCTTAGGAATCAAACCGAATCACCCACCATCTCTTCCTCCCAAACCTAAATTGCCTCCTGGTTTCGAAAATTACCAGAAGAAGAAACAGCAGCGAGAGAAGGAGTCACTGGAACGAGAGAAAAAGGACAATCGGGACTGGTTTGAGAAATATATGGCTGAACGCCGGGAGAATGACACTCCCCAAACACCTTCAATCCCAGATTCCGGCTCCGAGAGTGAGAAAGACGGACAAGATCAGGATCTGCACGAACGGAACTCATCCCCATCTTCACTGAAAATAATACTTCCTTCCTCCAAACCGACTATCATGCTAGTCCGACACCTCATGCCATATGCCTTCACACACGTGAAGACTCTAGCATGGTCCCACAACCTGCCCAAAAAAATCCTCATTTAGGCATTGGGAAAGGAGATCCACTCTCGAAAGGGAGGAGTCGACAGGACCACTCCGCCAACCGCAGTCTTTTTGTCCACCGATCCGAAAACCCCTATAGTGGATAGGGACTACAAAGCCTTATCAGTGGTTGTTATACAGAATCGAACCAAGAACTTCAAGCTCAACAAGTACAGGGGATACCAGGACGTTGTGGTCGACACCGGAGCGCTCCCCAACCTCATCACCACCTCCGCTTTGCAGAAAATGCCCGAGGAACTACGGCCCGAAATCTGCCCAAGCAATATCTGCTTAAGCACCGTAAGCAGCGGCTGTCAACCAGTCCATGGAATAATCAAGGCCATGGAAATCGAGTTTTCTAATGACGGAGGCCAACGGGTAAAAATTGAGCTTCCCTTCTTGGTGGTGGAAAGGACTCAATTCAAAATTCTGTTGGGAATGGCCACTTCGACCCGGCTCAATATGAGTTTGAGCGTGTGGAAGGAACAATGTACTGTTCGGGACCCCTAAAATCCGGAAAGAACCAAAGTGGTGGTTCCTTTGGATTTATGGAACCCGAGGAAGACAAATGTCCCAGTGTTTAGTTGCTACCCGGTGTACACTACATCATCTCCGACGGAACTGTTTGGCACTTCTACAGATATCGCCAAAGAAATGTAGCAATTCCCAATTTCCAAGCGGTGGGAAAAGGAATATAAAAATAGATTATTGCAAGTAGCAAAACTCCGGCGAGGAGTGGCTAAGGCATTTTCAGCCTTAACATTAAAGGAAGCCGTTTCTACACCACTGTCTAATGCTTCCAAACCCAAGTCCAGTAACGAGGAGTACAATCGACAAGTGGTGTCATTGGCAGTCCCCGATTCAAAACTGCATATTTTATCTCTATTTTTGGGAATTAGTTCCGATTTGGAAACGGTTTTGAGAACAGGATATCTGGTGGAGTCTTACGCAGCCGTGAAAATATCACCCGAGGCGCGCGTTGTCAGCGAACACCGCCTCCATCAAATTCATCACCTATATCCTCAACAGCTTCCACTGACAGCCTTTTCCAAAGCTCACCGAAGTATTCTTCAAAATGTAGAAAACATCATGGCGCAACATCTACCCAGTTTGGGAAGAGTGGATTTGGTGTTGGCAGGCTGACCTTGTTAGGGATACTCCCTAGCGGGACAAGAAAAAAGGCATCAGGACCCTAGAAGTGGAACATTTCACCGGAAGATCAAATTAATCACGTGGCTTCAACAACTCCAAAACACACCGGTGGGGTACGTTCTAGAAAATGTCAACCCGGGAGATGATAAAAGGAAACAGGTTGCGGACAACTAGAATTATGTAACCTGGATTTTATGAGCTCCCTTGGTTTTCGACGCCGCACAGATGGGATCCCGTGCACACAGAGTAAGGGCATATTCGACCAATATGATCCCACTTCCAATACTGCGACAACTATTGGACAAGCAAATTCCCGACCCGCAAAATTCGGTGCAGCAAATACTTGAAGAATGCATGATGGCCACCCTGTGATGCGACCAAACAGCTCTCCTTTCTTTCGGTGCAACAAACGAAGATTACCACAGAAAGCACTCCCGACTTTGGTTTCTTTCCCTCACAGTCACGCTTATCGGAAAGGACTAACGGGAATGATTTTTGAGAATAAGGCGGGAATCTGGACAACACCAACAATTGCAAAACGGGAAGAAGCGATGGGATTTCATAAAGGCACCACGGCAGCACCAGGTATTTCAGACCTTCAGAGGTGCAGCCTAATTGGGCAGAGTATGGATTTGAATTTGATCAATTGGGTACTCAAGCATGCACTCGCCTTTTCTAGTCTCAAATCCTCGTAATCAGCGGTTGTTTACCTTGAAGCTCCTTATTTGTTAGCGATGCAAGCAACTATATAGCTTGAGGAGGGGAGAGAAAGGAGAAGAAAAATTCATATTTTATTACCGCATGGTTACCTAGTGGGGGGGGGCGTCCGCTTAGATGGCGACAACCTAGCGGAAGTTGTTAGCACTAGTATCCTAGCCAGAAGTGTAGAGGCAGATTAACCAGTCGGATTGGAATTCGACATTAACCTCTGTGGTAGACCACCGGAGTCTTGGGTTGCTATAGAGCCTGGGAAAATAGATTGGCCACTAGGAGAGCAGTTAGATCCTTAGTAGAAGGCGCGGCTCTCCCAGCTATTGGCCAAAAACAAGCAGGTGTTCTCATGGTCAGAAACACATGTCGGTATTTACAAAGGAACACCTTTTCGAATCAATTTGATCGACGAGACAGCAACTGTAAGGCAAAAGCAGTATCCTCTCAGTTTGAAGGAAAACGAATTCATCACGGCTAAAGTCCAGACTTTGGTGGAAGCCCGATTGGTGTAGGAAAGTACAGGACTTTATGGGTTTGCTTCCCCGACAGTTCTCCCTCCCAAGAAAGACTCGTCCGGGAAAACTTTAGATTTCCGGATTTGTGGAGATTATTGCATGCTGAACACAACCACCATCTCTCACCCGTATCCGATGCCAATCCCGGAAGAGATATTTGACTCTCTTGCTGACGCCACTATCTACTCTACTCTGGACATGAATAATGGTTTCCACCAGATTGCCATGGAACCAAGCACATGCAGAGAACTGCATTTTGGGCAGGTTTTAGAATTTATGAATGGATTAACATGCCTTTCTGGCTTAAGAATGCACCGGCCGAATTCCAACGAGCAATGGACGAAGCGCTCCGAGGAATCGATTATGCTTGTTTCTATATTGATGATGTTATCATCTTCTCAAAGACTTTTGAGAAAAATCTAGACCATGTACAAATCGTTCTCCGGGCACTCCAAGCCGCGGGCTTGAAATGTCACCCGGGCAAAGGTATTTTTGGGGTACAAAAAATACTTTACCTCCGACATGAGGTGACTCCCGGGAGTGTGGGTCCCCACATGGTCAAAGTGGCAGCTCTTGACGCTCTTCCCCCACCGCAGGACATCTCTGCCCTTCGCACCTTTCTGGGTCTGGCCAACTACTCTCGGCGGTTTATCCCCGAGTTCAGTAGTTGTTGTTTTTAGAAAGCTTTAGTCCTCAATATGTTTCAGCTGCGAGGGAGAGAGAGATGTTCAAGACTTAAGCTATTTTTGGTTGAGTTCGGTTCAGTACTTACCAAACTTAGTGTGACAGTGAAGTTCGGAGTTCACGGTTCATTCACACTTGGGACACGCGTCGTCACTTGGGAGAATGCGTCAGTATGTCCTTCGTGGACGTACGGAAATTCAACAGGTCACGGGCCCGCCTTCACGAATTCCGGTCTTTGATGGACGTGAATATCTGTATTGGGCAGATTTGGTTAAGTCTTACTTCAAGCAAGTGAAACTTATTGATGTGTTAAATGGATCATTGGTCGCAGCGGTTTGGGCCATCGAGCATTTCCGACCTTATTTGTATGGAGTCCATTTCACCTTGATTACGGATCACCAACCCCTAAAATGGATCATGGAAAATATTAAGTTAACCGGCAAACTCGCCAGATGGGTTCTTATCCTGCAAGAATATGATTTCGACATTGTTCATAGGGCAGGGGAAAATCCATGGGAATGTCGACGGACTCAGCCAGAATCCTGATCCCTCCACCATGGATTCTACCGGGGCTCGACATGATGAGGACCTAGAGATCAATCTAGCGCTCATTCAAGCATCCTCTACTTTCATTTGGCTTCCCCAATCTGGGGGGGAACTGTCAACTTTCTCGGCCGATGTGGAGGGGCAGGCGCCCATAAGGGCCAGACGGAAGGACATCTGGAACGACCCCGATGCTCTCCAATCTATTCAACAGGGGTCGCCTCTTCCCCATTTGACTGGAATTCAATTATTCGAGTACAGACCCGGATGGCTGCGTATGATTGGGACAGTGGCGTTCTCCTTCGGAAATGGTCAGACGGCACGAGGAAAGTGGTTCCTCCCCCCTTTGACCAAGAAACTATGATTTCCAATCTCTATCGGCAATGTGGACACTTCGGGCAAAAGCAGACCACTTCCTTGGTTACGTGCTCTTATAGGTGGCATGGGTTGCGGACCCAAGTCAACTGAATTGTGCAGACTTTCTCCTCATGCGATCGAGTCAAGGCACCTTTCGACAAAAAGGGTGGGACTAAGCTTCATTCGCTTCCTATCCTGGGGATGTTTTATCGGTGGTCATTGGATCTTTTGGGACCTCTTCCGACCAACAAGCGAGGGAACCGCTTTGTGCTCGTCATGATAGAACATTTTTCCAAGTGGATCGAGTTGGTGGTTTTGCCCCGGAAGGAGTCGAAGGCAATTAAAGATGCCTTTTTGCTGATGGATTAACCAAATTCGGGGCGCTTGCAGAAGTTCTAACCAACCAAGGCTCCGAATTTGCCGGAGAATTTTCCAACCTCTTGGAAAAATGCCTAGTTGACCATCGGCTGACCAACCGTGACCACCCTTAAGCCGACGGTTTGGCCGAAAGGTGCGTACAGACAGTGAAGCGGTCACTACGAAAATATGCAGTTGAATAAGATTTGGGACAGTGGGACGGAAAAGTGCCTTGGATTGCTATGGGTTACAAATTCAGCTGGTAGGCTTTTCTTTACTCCTATAGCCCTTATTTCATTTAATTTGGACAGCATCCCATCTTGTCCGGGGCTGCATCATCCCAAGCCATAGTCCTCCGGAGATGGATGCCAAGGGGACAGTCGAAAAACTGATCGCCAATAGAGCCAAGATATTCCACCGAGAGATGCCTCTCGCCATGGGAAATTTGCAGGCGGCTCAACACCGAGATCAATTGTAGTATTCTCAACGCAGGAGCGGGAATTATGTTCTTCGATAGCAACGATTTATGCCGAGGGGCTTTGTATATCGGATGGAACAAAAGAAGGACACGCTGGATATTTCTACCGGGAGAGTAATTTTGAAAGTGGTTGAAGTTTCCAGCAAAGGGGTTGTTACATTGGAGGGAAAGGATGGTCGACGAATTAAAGAGAATCAGATCAATGTGGCCCCCTGCCATCTTCTGGGATTGGAAGACTAACCCACTTTCCACTTAACTTACTTTGCCGATCCCCCTTCTTGTTCATCAGCTGCACTCATTCCTCCCTGCTACACAACATATTGGTCTGCAATCGGTGTGGTTAGTGTTGACATTTAGCCTGTCTCCCCTCCTCTCGGGAGCCACACCCTCTACCCTCCAGCACCTGGTTTTGTGGGAACTGCGAATAGAGCGGGTAATTGTTTTTATATCTTAGTCACGGTTGAATAAGAGGGGGGGAAATTGGGATATCAGCTCGATTACGGAGACCGAAATCCCTTTCCCCGGCCAGAAACGAAGGGGGAGGGGATAACTTTCGCCTTCCCCCTGCGCTCATCCATATTCCCTGTCCAAGCAATTCTCCTATTTTGCATGCATATCTATGGGAGGGATGTGGGCGGCAGTGGGCATGATCATCATTTTGGGGAGCATTCGCATTCGGGGTTTATTTGCAGGACTCCAATACCGACGACTCTGGGCTGTGGGCCCTTCCCTCACGTGAATCAGGCACGCTCGACACATGTTATAATCCGCGTGCTTCCACGTAAGCTTATATTCAAAATTAAAGATCGTTACAAATTTTACAAACTGACCAATATTAATGTAAAATCTTGAAATCTCCATTTTGCAAACCATGTATTTGGGTACCATGTCTTATATCACAAAAATCATTAATATTTGCGCAAGAAACCACGAAGTTAGAACGTTGTTAAAAAAGTGTGAAAGATAAATACATTTCGGCATTGATTTTCAAGTGGATTTTGGTAGATTCATGTCCACTTTGTTCAGAGGCATACATCATATGTTACATGTGATATTGTTTACCATATTATATTGTGATACGTAACTTTATCAACCACGTGCTAAAATCCTACACATTGTGAAATTAAATAGCTACCTTCGAGAGGTGGGTAGTCAATTACAAAATCGAAAAGAGCGAGTGCTTTGCGGATGAGCACCCTAGTAAAATCCGTCCGTTATTATTACCTCTCAGACCTTTTGGATAACACTGGTAAGATCGTCCAAAAGAGTTTTCGATGTAAACGCTCGTTCTATCCTATTTTTTGATAGTGTCCTCATATGTTTTGTTGAAAAGACATAATTAATATCCACTTCTTAATTTAGACTTTAGAGAGAAGAGAGAAAGAGAGAGAGTCACCATGGCTGCCCCCATAGTCAGAAAGAAACAAGCAAACTGGCAAACAGACAAATATATGACCAAAATGTTGCCTTGGACCGGAATATATGACCAAAATGTTGCCTTGGACCGGATTTGAACCTAGGTCTCAGTACCATGTAGACCTACGCGTTATGTATAAAGTCGTTGATGAAACAATACATATGTGGTTTTATATTTTATTAAAGAGTCACGGGACGTCACTTTCACTGAATTAGACCAAATTGACGAAACGACACATATAGACAACGACGCTCGCGGACGCGGATCTAACCGTGTAAAATATATGATCTGACGAACTTCGTTGCCACCGCCAAACCTGAATGAATATTTTGCGGCTTTTGAACATAGCGGCGCGCTGTGCCACGCGGTGCCACGTCATTAGACCACGGAAAAGATGGAAGGATGACCGATGGCTCCCAAGCTGACTAGTGTCTTCTAGAAGGACATGTTGTATAATGGCCGTACAAAAAGTACAATTGGGGCTCCACCTGGCAAAAATTAAGGTTGTTTACTAGAAAACACACATTTTTATATTATGCTATATTTTTTTTACTTTTTTTTTTATAAAAAAATGTTTACTGAAAAATCGTCAAAGATTTTACGAACGTTGCGCCGACAACTTCAACGTTCATTTTTTTCTTTTTGAAGCAAAAGTCATCCTATCCAATTTGTGGTTTGTGCATCAACTGTTTTTAATAAGGTCACTAGTCACACACTTGTCTTGTAGCATTGGTACACTTGGAAATAAAATATATGATCCACGACGAAGAGCGATAACAACTAGAAAATTGGCAAAGACCATGTGCTTTCGACCAGGTGGGTTGAAATCCACCCACTGACGCAAAACATTTGACGAAAGATATCCTTTGACGCTCCTTTTGCTATCCATAGACTTCCGCGGAAAGTAAGTTGCATTAAAACATAGTAAATGAAATTCATATAGTGATAAATTACACACGTGATGATCTTAAACTTTGTTTGTCTGTACAAATACGATGTTCAGATTTTGTGGATTTAAAATCTTGAACTATTCTCGGCGTTTGAACTAGAACCTACAAGGTACCAATCGCAATAAAAAACATAGGTGATAGTTGCATTTTTGACAATACTTGATGGATAAAATATCAATATAATACTACCTGTAAATGTGTTCGTAAGATTATTGGCAGCAACTGATGGACGAAAGCCCTTCGTAAACAACCTCTATTTGCGTTTTCTGGTTTTCATGTAGGTTAGTATTCCGTTTTTGAAAATCGATAAACATTTTTCACAAAAAAATGACGTGGACAACCGTTTTTGTTTTTGTAAGCGTCACCAATTTTTGAAAGTTTCGTGGTCGTCTTCAATCGTTACAAGGTGTACAATGTATGCAATCGTTAGATTTCAAAGTTACGATTTTGTTTTTGGACATAAAACACTATATAAGTACTACGCAAAATGTTCGTTGAAATACAACATTTCATTCCGAAGTTTCATTCAAAAGTTTTGGTTATGTGGGGACCCTACCTTACCAATATAATGTGTAAAGACAAAAGGGACAAAAGGTGTTCACGCATCGTTCATTTTGACATAAGTTTGAGCCACTTGGCTCTAATCACTCGCTTTACTCACTCATTCGTCTGCACACTCATTTTACTAGTGTTGTGTATCGGATAAAAACTTACCGCAATAAAAATGATACCGATTTTTATCGGTTATCAAACGGTGAGGGGTAGCAATATATTCGTACATATAGTATGGAATTTATTGTAATGACAAAATTCGCTCACTAATCTCGGTTCACCGAGTTTGAATACAGTTTTACTTGCTACGCACTTGTGGAAAACAGGGAAAACAGAAATGTGTAATATAACCATTCCATCCCAGGGGTGTATTGGTTTTGAAAACTTACTTTGAAGCCTTACTTTACAACATAAAGTTGCTTGTAAAACGCATCATGAATATATCACAA